>PVIR01001836.1:0-113532 GCA_004026965.1 Petromus typicus | reverse complement strand
AGTCTTCGGTGTAAGGCATAAATCTAAAATGGGAAACTCCTCGGAGCCAGACTCCCTGGTAGAAGATCTAGTGCTTGGTTACGTAAGGAGCCACAGCCATGAGGAGGTCACTGCAGAGCTGCAGCCAGGCGAGTGGGGGCCCCGGCTCAGAGTGGGATGCTCGAGTGGGTCCTGTGAGGTGTGTGCTGGGGGAAGTGGTTGACATCGGATGTACTTCTGTCACTACGTCCGTCACCTCCGAGGAAGAGCCCAGGACACAGGTGAATGTACAGGATGGCAATACAAGGCCCAACATGGTGCCCTGGGGCCTGGAAAGGGCAGAACAAGATGCCAAAGTCTTGGCCATTCTCCTCTGGAGAGAACCAAGGCCCACATCCTGAGGTCCATTCTCGGGGACAGAGGTGCAAGCCGTGCCCTGGTACTCAGAGCTGATCTTGATCAGGCAGGAGGAGACAGAGCCATGTGGCCACGTGCAGGGCAGGCGCTGATCTAGCCTGTTTGTCGGGTTCCTGGTAGAAACACTTCTATCATGCCCACTTCCAAGCTGCTCACATTAGAGTCCAAGCGAGAATCTGGAAAGAGGACACATGGTGGCCCCCCAGCCCACACAGTGGCTCCGTGCCCTGACAAACGACTGTGCCCAGGAAGCAGGAGGCCAAGAGGAGATTTCTGGATGGAACGGGCCTGAAGGCCAAGGCAAACAGAGGAAGCTGGCTCCCCAAACTCAGCTTGCCCAGCCAGGGTAGTCTAGAGGACACTTGTGCCGTAGACTTCGCGGTGCGGTGGATAAGCTTTCTAGAAACATGCAGAGCACTTCTCTGAGGACTAAGCTGTGCTTGGGGCACATGAGCTACAGGGAATCCTGAACAACCAGAAAGGACCCTAGCTCAATCAAAATTCATGGTAATCTCACTTACACTGTGGTTTTGACCTCCCTGATGTGCATTGGGAGCCACCACAATTCCTCAGAAGTCTGGGTAAGGGGCCAGGGCTATAGCTCAGTGGTTCCGGCGCCTGTCTTGCAAGCTCAAGGACCCAGGTTCGATCCCCGGTAACCACATAACAATACTGAGCATGGAGACTCACCCCAGCAGCAATCAGTACCACATACCATAGTGCCGGGCATGGTGGCTCATGCCTGTAATCCCAGCACTGGGAAAGCGGAGGCAGGAGGACTGCTATGTCGTGAGTTGGAGGCTGAGCTCAGGGCCAGCCTGAACCACAAAGCAAGACCCTGTCTCAAAAAAAAAAGTCTGGGTAGGGACACAAACTCCCTTCTCATCAAAAAGGAGACTTGCAGCGAATCACAATGCTGGTTCCTTGAGCTGTTCTCTGCCTGTGAAAAGCACTCTGAGGCTCTGACATGTGGCTCCTCTTTATGCTGCCCAGCTCCACCCCCAGGAGTTACCTTTGCTAATAAATCTGTTTTCACTTCTGTTTCTGTGCATCCTGCTCAATTCCTTTGTCCAAGATACCAAGCACCTAGGACACCAGTCTTGACCCAGATAGCACCCACCTCACATAGTGGCTCCAGCTTCAGTTCTGGGTGGCCTGGGCCTGCCAGTGAAGGAACCTGGGCTCTTGTGCTGTGTGAGCAGCTGCACAAGCTCAGCAGCCTGGCCAGACCAGGGAAGCAAAATGGTCCCAAGAAAGAACCATCAGGATGTGAGCAGGAAGTGCCACCAGCAACCTCGTGGGGCTGAAGGACACAGGCATAGCCACCTTGGCCATGCCAGGGCAGAGCGCTTCAGGCAAGGACTCAGCCTAGGCACTTGACCTTCAAGCTGGATCAATCTGACTTACAGAAATGAAATTGTGAAGGCTTCACACACATGACTGTGAGAAGCCTGCTGATTCCCAGGGCTTCAGTCTCAGAGGGAAAAGAAGCAGCACTGCAGGAACGTTCTGCTGGCAGATATGGTATGGACCACAAGGAGGAAGGCAGATACAGGGAAAAAAGCTGCCATGCATTTGGACGCCACCATGTTTGCAAAAAGGGGTTGAGGACAGGGCTCCTAATGTCCTGCTTGTACCCTTGCCAACTCAACCATAGTCCTAGTCCACAGACCAAACCCCAAGGTTCAGACAAGCCTGACACTGCAGGATTCAGGGCTCCTTTCATTTCCATCTGCCTCCTCCAGAGTCACCAAACCCTTACAGTTTGCCCAGAATTTTCCCACTTTGGCACTGAAAACCCCATAGCCTAGGGGCATCTCAGACCCTAGCCAGCCAGGGTGCTGCGTACAATACCATCCCAAAAACAGGAGTCCTGTGTCCCCAGAGCCCCAAGTCTTACACAATGAGGAACAGGCAGTCAACACAGTCATGTGACATGCTGTAGTGGTGAAGGCACAGAGGTGGGGCATGGAGGGGCTGTGGTAGCCAGGGCAGCTAAGGCCAAGGGCACCGAAGCACTGTGCTTGGCACCACGTCCTGCCCAGGCTCAGGAAGTGGAGGTAGCAGAGGAGCCTCCCACTGTGCTGCAGGAGGCAACAGGGCTAAGAGGGACAAGGGCCGATTCCCCATTCTCCTCTCCTCCCTCAAAACTGAAAACCTTCTCTGGATAGCAGATCTCCAGCTAGGATACTATTTCCAGCATACTTTCTTCATAGCCAGTAAGGTAAAGTGGAGGTTGCTAGATAGACTTCTAGAAAGGCACCTCTGGAAAAAATCAGCCAGGCAGGAAATTCTTCTTCGCCCCTTTCTGTTTCTCTTTGTGCTTGGAACTTGAATGTGACAGCTCAAATGCCAGCAGCCACCTTGTGACATTAAAGAGGAAAAAACATGCTAACAGAATTGGAGCAAAGACAGAAAGAGGCTGGGTCCCTCATGACCAGGAGCCACCATAAGCTTCTAGACTTGAGAAAATAAATCCCCCTTATGTATAGAGGCCATTGGAGTGAATTCTCTGCAGGCACCAGTGAGGGGCTCACAGTCCGAGGATTGTGCTCAGCTTGGCTGCCGGACTTTGCTTTTCTTTCAGACCTCTGCCCAGCAGCTCAGCGTGGTGCAGCACCATCCTGACGCCACATCTTGCTCTGCTCTTCCTCTGATGACTGTCTTGTTTCTAGCCTTTCGCCTCATCAGTCAATGGCATTAATGACCTGGGAAAATGAGTGTACAGAAAACAAAATAGACTTCTAGAACTGATGGCCCCCAAAAAACACTTTTCAAATTTCCAAAGCCTGGGTCATGTATATCTCTGTGAGATTTCAGAATGCCAACACCAAAGACCAGCCTCCAAGTTTCTAAGGAGCAGAAGCAGATGACAAGAGGGAGAAGAGAGCTCGAGTTCCTGCCTGCAGATTCCTTGGACAGCAGACATTCAGAAATGTGTGGAAAAGCCACTTTTGCTCTAAAACACCATTCCAAGCCACACTGCCTATCAAGAGAGGGAGAAGACTGCAGACTCATGTTCTGTTTCACACGTCCTGGCTTCAAGTGGCAAAGGCAAAGGAACTAGGCTGGAGAAGAGTGTGGGATCAAAGGTTCAGGTGCAGCCACAAGGAAGATGGCCTTGGGAAATGTACAGCTGTTCCAAATAGGAACCTGGAGCCACAGGCACAGGGAAAAGAGGGCAAGTGACAAACAGTGGCTTTAATAACACCGGACAAAGGACTCACTCGGCTGGACAGAGCAATAACAGACACATGAAATATTTCACACAGCCTCAGTGACGCATACACACAGAGTAACACATCATCCTGCACAAAAGGACTGTGGGGTATGGCTGAAAGTGGGGGCTTATGGGAGAGTTAAGCTCACTTCCACCAGGACCAGACACACCTGATACTACCTACATGAACGAATAGTGTCCCATGACATCTGCTGAACAAGACAAAACACTGAGGGCTCAAGGAGCTGGCCTGGGGGTAGGACTGGGGATGAGGACAGAGAGGGGAAACTAACTTCTTAACTCATGCCTGTACTAATCATGAAATACAGATAAGAGCTTTGAAAATAATAGCTAGACAGTAGCACACATTATTAAACAAGTCACAGAAATTTTAACATACTGGAGAGCAGTAATACTCGAAACTTACGTTGGTTATAAATAAAAAGTTATAAATTTGAATTTATAAAATTAAATTTTAATCAGTTGTTTAAAGCCAAGGCCCTAAAGGCATAAACAATAGATTTAGAAAACAGTGAGGATACACCAGAGCCAGTTTTCTCTAGTGCACGTGTATTTTAACATTTAGTTTGAAGCAATTATAGATTCACAGCAAGTTGCAGGAAGAGTATGGAGCATCTGTCTGGGCCCTTCCCCACTTTCCTCCAATGTTAAGCTTTGTGTCTCTACAGGACAGCGCCAAATCTGGGAGACTGGCATGGGCACGGGTCCTGTGTATCACTCCCAGCCATTTATTGTCACAGTAATAAAGATACAGAACCGTTTCACCACTGCTGAGACCTACCACCCTTCAATTCCGAGGAAACCCAGCAACCTTTCATCTGTTTTCCTGTCCACAGTTCCCACATGTTTCAGCATCATATAAATGGAGTCATCTGGCGCTTAGGCTCTTGAGATCGGCCTTTTTCGGCAGCACTGTGCCCTGAGTACTGCCTGGGTTTGCGCACACACATGAGAAGTATTGCACAGTGCAGAGGGGTAACAGCTAGTGGCCGTTCACCTGCTAAAACTCATTCCGGCTGTTTTCAGGTTTTTGGCAGTTGCAATAAAGTAGATATTGGCATTTCTGTACACGTCTTATGTGGATATAAGTTTTCATTTCTCTGGGATCAATGCCCAGGAGTGTGATTTCTGGTCTTATAGTAAGCACACATTTATTTCTGCTAAAACTGCCAAACTCCCAGAATGTTTGTCCCATTTTACATTTTCATCAGCAGTGCAGGAGAGATAGTTTCTTTACATCCACACCAGAATTTAACACTGTCATCTCCCTTTCTTTCTTACACGTGTACCTTTCTTGTGCCTCTCTGAACAGGTCTGAAGTGGTAGCTCACCAGATCCTCACCTGCATTTCTGTGATAGCCATGGCTCTCTCCTGGCCCTTTTGCTGGCTACCTCTTAGTGTATGCACGTGTTCTAATTGCCGTGTTAGGTTGTTAATGTTGAATTTTGCATATAGATAATATATAAATTACTATCTTATTATAATTAATAATTACTATAATATATATATATATATATGGATATTCTAGATAGTAATCCGTTATCAAATATATGGTCTACAAATACTTTCTCCCAGTCTATAGTTCATCTTTTTATGACCTTGGCAGGGTCATTTAAAAAGTGACAGTGCTTAGGTCTAACCTATTGATATTTTCTCTTTAACTGATCATTCTGTCATATGGACTCTCTGCCAAGCCTGAGTCCTGATGATTTTCTTCTATGTTTTCATCTAAAAGTTTTATAGTTTGTGTGTCACATTTCTACCTGTGCTCTCCTTAGCTGACAACTATGTGCAGAGTGAGCTTTAACTCTGGGTTCCTATATTTGCTTCTCTGACTGGCAGCATCTTTTTGAAAAGATTAATCATTTCACTGAGTTGCTTCTGCAGCCTTTCAAGTATCAGCTGCTCAGTGGTTTGGCTTTGTTGCTGGGATCTATGTTTAGTTCCATCACTTCACAACACCTCTGCCAACTCCATGTGGCTAAAGGCAGTACCTTAAGATCAAAGCAATTGATTCCTCCTGCCTTCTTCTTCTATTTTTTAAGTTGTTTTAACTATTCTATATTCTTTGTTTTTCCATGTAAACTTTAGAATTGTCTGTATTACAAAAACACTAACTTAGGTAGGAAAGGGTACATCCATGGGGAAGAATTGACATCTGAACTGCATTGAAATTTCCAATCATGAACACAGTATGTTTCCATTTATTTTAACATTTTTATTTCTTTCATAAGATTCTATTGTTTTAGATGCGCACGTCTTCAATGTGTTTAGTGAGATTTATACCTAAGAATTTCATTTTGGGAGTAATTGTGAATAGTACTACATTTTAAATTTTGATTTCCATGTGTTAATTGCTATTATATGGTACTATCATTGATTTGTACATGTTGGTCCTGTTTCTTACAATCTTGCTGAACTCGTAGTTGTAGCACTTTTTTTCTTTGCATATTCTTTGAGATTATTCTACATAGATTATCATACCACCTGAAAATAGGTAGTTTTTTTTCTTCTTGTACATCTTGCTGATGTACAAGCCTTTTCTTTCCTTTTTTCTTTATTTCATGAGCTATTAGTTCCTCTCATACTATACTGAGTTGTTTAAAGAAAAATCAACACTCGTTCTACAAATCTCTCCTACAAAATGGCAGGACATTTCCCAATTCATTCCCTGAGAACATTATTTCTCTGACAGCAAAATCAGACAAAAACAGCTCACAAAATGAAAAAAAAACACACCCTATCATACATGACTATAGATTTTTAAGTCCTTAATAAAAAATATTAACCAACAGAATTCAGCCATGTGTAAAAAAGATCTTTGTGCACAACAGCACTGATGTGGTTGCTTCAATATTCAAAACTTACATAATCGACCATATTAGCAGGTTAAGAAGGAATATAGCTTTTAAAATCAACTGCTGCATAAAAAGCAATTGATAAAATCGAACCCTTTATCATTTCATGACTGTATCTCTCATAAAACTGAGAATTCAGAGGCAATTCTTCAACTTATCTATTTTTAACTCCTACATCATATTTAGAGGAGAAATCATAAATACATCCTCCCAAGACTGTAAACAAGGCGGGAACAAACACTCTCAACTATCATTCAAGATCCTGCACAGCTTTGTTTATTTTGTTATACTGCATGATCCCTGTGCTTGAAGAGGGGGGAAATCAGATGGCAATCAGGAAAATTGACACATGCAGGAAGTTCCCAAGAAGGAGCCCTCCAATCGGGGGTTGTGCTCTGTGGAAAGGAAGATGGAGCAACCTGTGTCCAGTGGGTTCACAAAGCAGAGGGAGTCCTGCTTCCCAGTGCAGCTGCCCAGCGCCACCCCATCCTCCCCACAGCTCCGGCCAGGGCAGTGGAGCAGAGTGGACCTCAGAGGCCACATTCAAGTGAAATACAGGGTAGGGCAGAGCTATCTGGAGAAGTGGGCAGGGCCTGTCACTTGGAATGCCAGGACCCAGAATGTAGAAGTGACAAGTTCCCAGGAGACGTGGATAGCACGAAGCAGACTGGACACCACAAGGACCCTGCATGGTAACTCCTCACTGTAAGAACCCTGCCCTACACTAGATGCAGGGTGAACCTTCAGCCCTCACCTCTGAAACAGACATTTGGCACTGTTTTTGGTTTGCCTTATTCAGTTGATTGATGGAGCAAGAAGGGCCTGGAAGACTTTTGTTTGGCGGGCCACTTTTAAAGGAACTGCCCAACAACACAAGGACATTTCTGAACCCATGTCACCAGGAAATGGGACAGAAGAGTGGAGAAGGAGCTAAGTTGTCCTTTGGCAGCACTGAGGTGCCACTGATGCAACGGAGAGAGTTGCTGTGTTATGGGCAGGTACAGTCCAGGCTCTTGTGTAAAATGAGCAAAGAACTGCCCAGTGAACACCCAGGAAAGTGCAAGCAGCTCCATTTGTTGAAGATCGCAGGAAGTCATGCTCAGGGCAAGTCCACACCGGCAAAAGATGAGGCGAAGGCAGAACAAGGCGCCGGGCGACAGAAAACTAAAGCACTGCACGCTGGTCTCCGCACACGGAAATGGCAACCGCAGCTTCGATAAATCGGGCTTTCGGAATTCGGCCCAGGCACCTCCCGCGAGTCTCTAGGTTGACTGGCAGGCCTGACTGACAGGTGCGGCGTCATCCTGGGGACTCTCAGCACACGTGCTGTCCCAGAATCCCTCTGACCTTCATTACGTGCATGGCGCTTAGCCCATATTCATGAACCTGTAACGAGGAGGGGGTGAAGGTGACTGAGTCAGGCAGAGACCCAACACGCACGTGCGCTTCCCGAAGCGTCAGCGACCTCCTGGGTGCTTGTCATTCTATTTTCTTCCTCACTTAGGACACCTGAGGGAGGGAGGGCCATAGGATTCAATGGGTGGGAGGGACTCCCTCAGCTTGAGAGTTTCTAACTGTACTCGGAGCAGCCAGGAGCGAGGTGAGTAGAACACAACCTGGTCTTCTGATGACGGAGACAAACACAGGACCAGGGCATCTCGGGGCCACTAAGGAAACTGGCAGCAGTGACCCCTCACACTCAGCACTCAGTCACCTACCAGCTGCCACCAGTCTGATCTGGGCCCAACTCTAAATAAAACGGAAGCTAAACTCTGACCAAACCGGAATCTGTGCTCATTGGATGTCTGTCTGTCTCCAGAAGTCAGAAGGGGACTCAAGACAGAAATGGAACCCTATTACAGACAAGAGCAGCTGGCCAGCTGGTAGGAGCTCATGGTGTGAGTGCTAGATGGCAACACTCAGCTGCCACCAAGAGGGAGAGCTCCAGGGAGAGCACAGAGCTCAGCAGCAGCACAGCCAGACTCCCAACCCACTCAGGAGATCTTCGGAAAGTAGCTGGGCAGAGAAGGAATACCAGGGCAGGGGCAAGACTCTCACCTCCCCCGCTCAGCAAGACCTGCAGGACCTAAGTCCAGGATGTGGCCAGAGGAAGGAGTGGCCCTGGAAGGTCAGCTTTCCCACTCAGCACACAGACATGCTTGGAGTCAGGCCCCTAAAAGAAAAGCTAAGCTCTTTGTTAAGCTCCACAGCCCAGAATTCTTACCAGGAAAGGAGGAAAGAATCTGAAACACCATCTCCCCAGGCACCTGTGACCACAGAAGAAGTAGAGGAAACACCAGGAGGTCCCCACGCTCCAGCAAATGAGGCTCTGCTCACCACAGCTGGCCAAATGCATAGTGATCTCATCTCCTTGGGAGGCTGAAACAGGAATTCGAATCCAGCCTGAACAACTTAAGAGAGACTCTATCTCAAAATAAAAGTAAAAAGGGCTGAGGAGAGGGCCAGGGATTTAACCCAGTGGTTCTGGCTCTGCCTTGCAAACACAAGGTCCTGAGTTCAATCCCCAGTAACCGTATACAACAATGCAGGACGTGGTGACTCACTCGCGTCCACCAGCAATCAGCACCACATACCACAATGCCAAGCGTGGTGGTCACATCTGTAATCCCAGTACTCAGGAGGCAGAGGCAGGAGGATTGCTGAGCTCAAGACTGAGTTCAGGACCAGCCTGAATGACAAAGCAAGACCCTGTCTCAAAAAAATAGAAAAATAAAATTTACAAAGGGCTGAGGAGAAAGCTCAGTACAAAGGTCCTGCGTTCAATCCCAGCAATATAAATAAATAAACAAATAAAATCTTCTATAGCTTGCCAAAGCTAGCAAGTTTCCCACCAGCTCTGCCTTCTTCTCTGAGAGAACACAGCAGCCCTAAGAAGGCACAGAAACGGCCACAGCTCCCAGGGCGCACAGTCCTCCCCTTTCCCATCCTGCCTGCCACCAAGGGGCAGCACAGCCATCTAATGCAGTCCCCTCCATGCCTGTGGGGTTGGGACCCTGCACATAGCCAGCAGGGACCCTTAGGTTGCCTGACCACCGTGGAGGGACTCAGGAGCTCCCAGAAACACGTGTCCTCAGCACACTGACCCCATAGGGCAGAACACAAGGCCCCCTCCGTGCTGGAAACTGCAACTGGCATTGCCAGAAAAGGGGCTCATTAGCTATCTTGCCCAGAAAGTGGGCTTGGCAAGCTAGAGCGAGCACACTACACACACGTCTCTGCTTCCATTCCTCACTGGTTATGATTCCGGGGGATCGTGCCTTGCTGGTGGTGGTGGCTGGGTTGGCTGCTGCAGTGTGAGGTCCACATCCTAGGGCATCAGAGTCCCCTGCCATCGGCAGGGCACCCAGGTTTCTGGAGAGCTGTATGATGCCCAGAACCTCTGGCCTGGACCCCGTGGCCATCACTTGCCCACTGAGGTCAGGAAATGGAATGTGCGGATTGCCTGGCCAGAGCCATTTTCAACTGGGTCAGAGGACAAGAGGAAAAGGAGGCCCCAGAGAAAACCAGGGTACTCTTACCAAGATGAAGAACAGAGGTCAGAAGGCAAGAGAGAAAAAGCATTTGATTGGTTCTTGTTCTTCCAGAAGACAAAGTTCCCCACCTAGAATTCTGGCATCTTAGGGTCCTGGGACAGAGCCAATGAGAGCTGGCTGTCCCCACTGGCAAAGAGGGCAAGAGCTCCTTGTGACATGTCCCATCCACCACTCAGCAAATATTCAGCCGCCCCCCTGCCTGCCCCACCTGCCCAAAGCCTGTTGGGTGACCATGGGTTGTCTGTGGCCCTGCGATGATGATCATAGCTCCTATCACGTGACTCCCTACAACTCTCTTTGGGACAAGTAACTGCCTTGTCTAGCCCAGGGTGAGGTTCCATTAGAACCAGCCCTCCAGTCCTGCTCCATTTGCTGACCTGGATATGTCTCCTTCAATAGACCTATTATTGAACTTCCCACAAGTACTCAGAATGTGCCATCAGATGATTCCCCCACGCCAACCTAATGCACAGCCCATTTGCATGACTCCCTTCGCCTCCAAAGGCAGAGCCCTGTGCTGCTTCAGAACCTTGGACTGGCAGGAGCCTGATCCTATAGCTTTAAAGCTTGATGCCTAAGAGGAGCATGCAGCTTGGACACCAGCCTTAGCACTGCGACTTTGTCATTGGAAAGCTATTATTGCACAGATGCGGAAATTGAGGCAAAGACAGATTAAGATGAGGAAATGGAAAGAAAGAGGCTCATGACTCTAGTTCTAGGAGAAAGATGGGTTCAAAGCTCTACCCTGAGCCTCAGAGAGGGCCAGAGCTCTCAACACTCTCCGGAGCTACTCAGGGGCCACAGGAAAGATGCCTGTGGAGGAGCCAGGGAAGGAGGAGGTACCAGGCAAAGCAGCAGCCAGTCAGAGAACCACGCTGGGGCCAGAAGTTGGCCCAGTGTGTCAGCATCAACACAGCATGTTTGGGAATCTCTCGGAAACAGGAGTAGAGTGACCCCAAAGGCCCAGCCCAGGGAGTGCAGGGAGCAGAGACCCGGAGTGTGAGGCAGAAAGGAGTCTGTGGCCATGGGAACCACTGGACTTGTGACTTGACAGACACTATGGAAACCTTAAGACCCACAACAGAAGACGGCCATCTTCTCGCCCTTGGTCATCTGGAGGGCCAGTGTGAGGGGAAACCACAGGGATTACAGGATCATATGAACTCAGCCCTGCCACATGGAAGTGGTTGGATGCTGGAGGTCTCTCTGAGACTCAGTTTCCTTCAGAAGCTGCCATCTCTTCCTTCCCCACATGAGGCCAGTCTACACTTTCCCACTTGCTGCTGGCTACGAGTGACCAGACTACTTCTCACAACAGAGTATGCACAGGAAGGAGACGCCACTTCTGAGACAGGTGTGTGCTGCTCTGCTCGCCCCTCCCGGCAAGAGCCCATTTGTGTGGCATGCAGTGCCAGCAGCCACAGCAACAGCAGATCCGCCTGACAAAAGACTGGAGAGACACAGAACAACTCGGACAGTCGATGAGCAAACTTTGCCTGGGCGTAAGACAAGTAAACTTCGTAAGCCAGAGCCATATACTTCAACCCTGAAGCTGACCTGGGCTCTGTTCCCTGTGCACTCGGGCTGTGAGAAAAACTGACTTCTCCTTCTGCACCTGTCCAGGAACTGGCAAAGGGTGGGACATTCTGAAAGCTAGGGACCAGTTATTTACCACTTTGGGCCAATCGACTCCAACAAGAAACCCCTAGTTAATTTTTCTTCTTTTACTTCAAAATTGGAAAATCAGTCAAATAATAATGGATCTTAAAAACTGTCAGAATTACATTTCTTAAGGGCCTCTCTTATTTTGACTCCACAACAAACCCCCGCCAAACAGTCTATGTGGGGCTTGAGACCAGCTCTTCCTCATAGAGTAGTGCAGCAGACCTACTTCTCTGGGACACTCTAGAACTCTCCAGAACCACACAATATGGATAAGGAATGTTCTAAATAGCTAACATTTTGCCTGCTATTTTTTAATGATCTTTCTTTTTCAATTTTTATTTTTTATTAGTACATGTTTACAGTACATGATGATCACATTCTCCACAGGGAGTTAGGACACGTACAAGACACATTTCCATTCTTTCTCCAGCCCCTTTCTCCCCACTCCTTCCTTCTTCCTCACTTCTCCCATCCTTGGTCTTCTTCCCATTTGCAAAAGAGCTATCACTCTATTTCCTATTATCTATCCTTTATTTTGCTCTTCATTTACAGTTTGGGTTTTTCATATAAAAGAAACCATGTGACATTTAAGCTTGTGTGCCTGATTTATTTCTTTTAATACTGTGGTCTCAAGATGCATCTACTTTCCTACAAATGATTCCAGTTTAGCTCCAACTTTTCAGTTTAAAGGATTTGTCAAAGTCTTTGGATATTTCTGTCTTATTGATGTACTATCATAACTTTTTAATTATAAAAAGTAGAAAATACAGATAAGAAAAAGGAAAAAATATATATGTATACATATGTACACATATACATATGGAGATATATATATATATATATATATATATATATTTTTTTTTTTTTTTTTTTTTAGGTTTTAGAGACAGGGTTTCACTTTGTAGTTCAGGCTGGCCCTGAGCTCAGCCTCAAACTCACTTCACAGCAATCCTCCTGCCTCTGTCTCCCAAGTGCTGGGATTACAGGCGTGAGCCACCACGCCTGGCACTGTGGTATGTGGTACTGGGTGCTGCTGGGCGTGAGTCTCCATGCCCAGTATTGTATGTGGTTTCCGGGGATCGAACCAGGTCCTTGCGCTTGCAAGACAGGCACCGGAACCACTGAGCTAAATCCCCAGTCCAGAGAAAGGGAAAAATATTGAACCTCAATGAGACAGAGCACACATACCCACCTCTCCTCCTACTCCTGTAAAATGACTCAAGAGATCAGATTAGCTGGGCCTGACTCCAAAGCAGGGGGAGGTAAATCTCAGGTTTACTTTTCATTTTATTCCGTTTATCTGTCAACCCTCAGCCTCTATCTGCAACAAAGCTTGATGCAGAGGGAAAGGTGCAGATGTGGGAGTTCACATTCTGAACCTGAGTTCTAGCTACCCATGGCCTGGCACGTGTCACTCCCCCCACCAAAAGATGAGAAGCTTGATCCGAATTATCTCACCGGCTCTGCACCGAAGCAGAAGGAGCATTAAGACTGGGCAGCTTGAGAGGAGAGTGGAGGGTTATCATGAGACTCTGCAAAGGATCAGGGTGGGAAGCCACAGAGACAGCACGAACTGAGCTGCTGCCATGCTTGTCCTACAGCAAGGGAACCAGGGAGGCTGTGGAAGGGCCCTGGCAGGGGGACACAGCTGCAACCTCCCTTTCACTTTCCAGGAAGCGCTGGCTGCTCCTGGACCAAACCTAAAGGAAGCTCAGGAGTCAGAGGAAGCTGCTCCACAGGCCCCAGGAGGGGGGCTGAGTGAGTCTGGAGGGGAGGCAGGGCCATTGGCTGGTCTGGGTCACAGCATCACAAACAGTAATTCAGAAACAACAGCGGCCCGCTCAGCTCCTAGTTCTGGAGACTGGAAAGTCCAAGAGATGGCGCCAACCTCGGCCAAAGACCTCTGAGCCACAGAAACAGGGCAGAAGCGCCGCCAAGCAGGTGAGAGACCAGAAAGACCACGGAGTGGAGCCCGCACCCTTCACATCGAACCCATTCCAGTGGTCATGGTGCCCTTTCGTTCAAGAGGGCACAGGCCTCTCACCCCTGCTGAAGGGCGACTAAAAGCCAACTTGGGTTCGGGGGCAAGTTCCAAACTGAGTCGAGGCAGCGCGGCTCTGATGAAGTCAGAGTTGGGAGCCCGTGGCATGTGGCTGCCTGAGGCTCATCGCCTCTGCTCCCTGCTCTGCTGCTCAGCTCCAGGTGTCAGCAAGTCCCGGGTGGCACAGCTGCCAATGGAGCCTGTCACCTTTCCTGGAGACCCGGAAATGGGCAGAACTTGACCAGATGCAGAATACAACAAAAACAGCAATAGGTCTCAAAATGTAGAAAATAAGACAGACTGAGTGCTCCAGCATGGTACTAGAAACAGGCAAAAACGGGCGCAAAATCTACTTGGAGATTCACAGAACATTCACATAAACTTTTATAGCTACTTGGCTACAGAGCAAATTGATGTTAGTCTGTTTTACCATATCAGTAACCAGAAATTTAATATAACAATCTTATTGGATCTGGAAAATAAACTCTGTACTTGCAAGAAGAGTCTTAAACACCATCATTACTTTAAAAAGAAATAATAAAAATAATTATGCCCTCAAGAAGTTGGGAGGGAAATAACAATAGTAAAGAAAGCCAGGAGAGGGCCGGGGAGTTAGCTCAGTGGTTCCGGCGCCTGTCTTCCAAGCTCAAGGACCCGGGTTCGATCCCCAGTATCCACACACCATACTGGGCATGGAGACTCACACCCAGAAGCAACCAGTACCACATACCACAGTGCCAGACGTGGTGGCTCACGCCTGTAATCCCAGCACTTGGGAGGCAGAGGCAGGAGGATTGCTGTGATGTGAGTTGGAGGCTGAGCTCAGGGCCATCCTGAACCACAAAGCGAGACCCTATCTCAAAAAACCTTAAAAAAACAAAAAAGAAAGCCAAGAGAGAATGTAATAAAACTATAGATACATATTAGTGAACTACAAAAGAGTGGAATTGATAAATGGGAAATCTTAATAAGAAGAATGACATAATTAAAACAATTATAAGAAAAGGCAGGCAATAAAAAACCACAGAAGTATCACCTAAAAAGAGGAAAATACCACATACCACAGTGCAGGGCGTGGTGGCTCACACCTGTAATCCCAGCATTGGGGAGGCAGAGGCAGGAGGATTTAAAAATTTGTTACAAGCCATATTAAGACATATACAGGGAGTGGAGGTTTAGCTCAGTGGTTCCAGCACCTGCCACGCAAGTGCAAGGTCCTGAGTTTGATCCTCAGGGCCAAAAAAGGAGACATATACAATATGTACAT
This sequence comes from Petromus typicus, assembly GCA_004026965.1. NCBI lineage: Eukaryota > Metazoa > Chordata > Mammalia > Rodentia > Petromuridae > Petromus > Petromus typicus. The sequence continues at coordinate 98,509 of PVIR01001836.1, read as the reverse complement.
AGAATGGCATAGAATTAAAAAGCAAGCAACAAAGAGACAGAAGCCAATCACAAAAAGACAAATACTAGAGGATTACACCTACATAAATCACTTAACAGTAGTCAAAGTCACAGCCACAGAAAGTAGACAGGTGGCTGTCTGGGCCAGCAGACATGGAATGGGGAGTTATTGTTTAATGAAGACAAAGTTTCAATTTTACAAGATAAAAAGAGTTCTAGAGATAGATGGTTGTGGTAGTTGCTCAACTTTATTAGTGTTTAATACCACTGACCTGTACACTTAGATAGCTCACAGATAAATGTCCTGTATATTCTGTCACAACTGAAAAAAAGAGAGAAATGAATGACAAACTGGAAATTATTCCCATCACAGGTAGCTGTTAAAAGTTACACACCTGCTATATGAAATAGTAATGAATCCTGCAAGAAAAATACAAACACTCTGCAAAATTTTTTAATTAATACAAACCAAAAAATTCAAATGGAACAAATGTAAATGACTAGATATTTTTAAATTAATTAAGTAAAATTAATTTATATGTGAAAATGTACATTAAGTATTTTTGCCCCTTCAAAATTCTTAAGAGACAAACAATAGCAATATGTAGATTTGAGAAATAGATGGAGAAATTGTCTTATCTGCTGTTGGTGGCAATGTATGAAATAAGAGCTCTCTGAAAATCAAGGGATATGTATATCTCTTGAGCCCAGAAATTCCACTTTGTAGAATTCAGACTAAAATTGGAAAGGATATACACAAAAATACTAATTGCAGCATTAGTTCCAAAATCTATGAATTAAAACAATCTAAGTGGCCAATCACAAAGAATCAGTTAATAAATCAAATTTGTAGTAATACAGGATAGCTGGATATGGTGGTACACACCTATAATCCCAGCACTCAGGAGGCTGAGGCAGGAAGATCACTGCAAATTCAAGACTAGCCTGAGTTGCATCAGTTTTAGGCCAGCCTGGACTTCATAGCAAGACCTTCTCTCAAAAAAAATTTTGTAGTTATATGAAAAAAATATCTTCGCATATTGTCAAGTAAAAAGAGAAAAGAAAAAAAAAGAGCAAGATTGAGAGAGTATGTAATTTATACGGGCTGAAGCAGAAGTACCACAAGTTTGAGTCCAGCCTGATGAGATTCTGTCCTGAGAAAGGAAGGGATATAGCTTAGTAGTAGAGCACTTGCCTAGCACACACAGGTCCTAGTTTTATCCCTAGCATGGCTTTTTCTTTTTCTCTCTCCTTCTTCCTCTCCCTCTTCTTCTCCATCTCTTTTTCCCCAGCCAGGACCTAAGCACAGTCAGAGAGACAGAACATCTATCTCAACATTAATGTTAAACTTGAGATCCAACCCAAAGTCTAAGAGAAATTTCCCATGAAGACTTGGGAAGATGTTGTCTGCTCAGCACTTAGCCAGAATGTTTCTTAATCCCTCTTACTCCTTATTTGCAAAGACCTCAGCCCACATCCTGGATGAGCAGGCTCAGCTTTTCTCTATAAGATTCCATGTACTATCTGGGCCTCAGTTTCTCTGTCTGTGAAATGGGGTTATTAATCTTTCTCCAAAAGCCTAATTGGGAAAAGGTGGCAAAAACAGACAAAATTCCAATGCCTTTAAAATGCTCCTGTGGATGTTATCTCCACCCATATCTTCTCAGGCAACTCCTCTCAGCACTTCTCAAGGGCTCTAAACTCTGGCTAACAACCAGGCAAATGGCTGCTTTGTGGATACTGGAGACCCCTCCGATGGAGCAGTCAGGGCCAGTCCTGCACATCTTTCCTTGACACGGAGGCTCTGAGCTGAGCTCAGCCTTCCGGAGTGACCCGGACCCATCCCACAATTCGAGGACCAGCAAAAGCAGGGCCTTGCGCGGGCGGGGTGAGGAGGTTTTCCTTGATCCTGGCTGCATGCTGGAATCCCCTGGGCAGCGTTCACAGCAGGACGCCCAGATCCAGCCATTGTGGTTCTGGCTCTGGCAGCACTGGCTGAGGATGCAACTTGAACACAGAGGCTTTTTCAAAGCTCGCTGAGCAGCAGGTGTGCGACCCTCTGGAGCCTGCTCCGTTTTCCTGATCTGTGCTTCTTTCCCAGGCACGGGAGGGAGGAGCATTTTCCTTTCCCACCGAGGGCAGCGGGAGGAGAAGGCTGTATCTCCGCAAGGCCTAGCTGCCAAGCTAGCAGAATGGGCTGGATAGGGAGGAAGGCAGAGAAGGGGTGAATCCCAACCTCTCTCGTTTCCTGAGTGCCCTGAATCCTCCAAAGTGTGACCTGCTGCTTTGCTGGATGTAAGTGAGTCTGCGGACGACCCTCTGTTCTGCTACACGTCCAGAGACGTCCAACCTCACTGAGCGCTGGCATGGCTGGGGAAGGTGTGACTGCAGCGCAGGACTGTGCCGGCAGCCTCCGTGCAAGCCTAACCTTGGTCACGGCGCACGCGGGAGCCCCTGTCCTTAACTATCCCAACCCTTTCTGTAAAACTAAGAAGTTCACTACAACTCGGGGGTCATTCGGCGAGGTCCCAGCACACCTGCGAGGATGGAACAGGGTCCTCCTCTGAAGTCACCTCGAGCTGGGTAACTCGCTGCCTAAGGGGAGTTCACAGGAGGCGCCCAGGTCAGGAATGCAGTTGCAAAATGAGGATTTCATGAAGAGATCAGAGGAAGGAAAGGCGCTCACCCCGTGAGGTCCCTCTTGGGAAAATCAGGTCTGCAAAAAGGTTCGCCATCTGCCTGTTCCATTATTTGTGAGGAAAAATCAACATCACCGTAAAACACAGGTCTGGCCCACTAGGCCCAGGAAGAGGGCCAGCCACTCCTTTACTCCTCAGCGCCCTGAGGCCCCTCTGCGTGGGTCCTCGCGACCTGCCCCAGGCCTTTCCCCAGCACTCCAACCCCGGGAAGTGCGCGCGTGTGTGAGCCCTCGGGTCGGGTAGGAGTGTGGCCTCCTCTCCGGGCTGCACGCGGCCGGATCTCTGGCTCAGCTCAGCGCTCTGCGCCCTTCACTCTGCAGCAGGCGCGGCGCGCTCCCCGTCCGCACTGTCCTGCGCCTCCGGGCGCAGCGTGCAGCGCTGTGACGTTCTCGGATAAATGCCGAGTAACTGTGTAGGCGAATGAGAGCTAAAAATAAGCACGGAAAATCTATCATTAAGGTATCACTGCGCCCGCGCAGCTATTGAAGGCTCCCTGGGTTCCGCCTTCAGGCTCGGGGGCATCTGAGAAAACTCTAAAACCGGACCTCGGGGCAAACGGGTGGAGCGGGGAATTACGGCACCACTGGAAATAAAGTAAAATAAGTAACCCCCCCCCCATCCCGCCCCGCGTCGCCGGCCAGGGGCCGCGCGAACAACCCGAGCGGAAGCGCCAAGGGATCCAGCTCTCCAACCGCTGCTTTCGTCCACCTGGGATTAGGCAAATACAGTGCTGGGGACTGGGGCTGGAGAAGAAAATGAGGAGCAGGACTTGACCCTCGGTCCGCACTGCGCCGCGCAAGGGGGCGCACAGCCGGGCTCCCGAGGCGAAAAGGCGCGAGCCCCGTTCGGTGAGACGGGTCCCTTTCGCTCTGAACACCCAAGGAAGGGGCGGCGGGGGCGGCCAGCCGGGCTTGCGCGCGCGCGCGCGTGTCCCTCCAGCGCGGGGACGGCCTCGCGGGCCGCGTCACCTGGCTCCGCCCGCCCTCGGCGAGCCGGGCAGGGCGTCGGCCTCTGCGGCCCGGCGCTGCGGAACCGGCGCATCCCGGAGCCGACCGCGAGTGTAGACGCGGGGGCGGAGCGCGGGAGCGCGGACGGGCTGCGGGGCCGCGCGGGAGAGGACGTGAGCGCCGGCCGCGGCCTGCGAGCACCATGCAGAAGGGCATCCGGCTCAACGACGGCCACGTCGCTTCCCTGGGGCTGCTGGCGCGCAAGGACGGCACGCGGAAGGGCTACCTGAGCAAACGGAGCGCCGACAACACGAAATGGCAGACCAAGTGGTTCGCGCTGCTGCAGAACCTGCTCTTTTACTTCGAGAACGACTCGAGCTCGCGGCCCTCGGGGCTGTACCTGCTGGAGGGCTGCGTGTGCGACCGCGCACCCTCGCCCAAGCCGGCGCCCTCGGCCAAGGAGCCGCTGGAGAAGCAGGTGAGGGCTGCGGGCCGCGAAGGGGTGCGCGGCGGGGAGGGATGGGGCCGAGCTCGGGGCCCCGCGGCAGCCCAGCGAGGGCGCCCACCGCGTCCGGACTACAGGGGTCCCCGCGCTGTGCCCCGCCAAGCGGTGTCGCTCCAGCTGGAGCGTCCGCGCCAGCTCTGCCCGGGTGGGGTTCGGTGGGGCGGCCCCTGCGCCCAGTGAACAGCAAAGCCGGGTCCGAAGGCCGCTCAGGCGCAAGGCTGGGCCGTGGACGCTGCGCTGCATCCCGCCGGCTCGCTCGCTCGGCCTGCCGACCGCTCCGCTGCGCTGGCGACTCTAGCCGCAGGAACAGGGGCCCTAAAAGCGCGCGGCCGGTGTTGGGGGGGAGCCAAAGGTTTCCGGTCTCTGCTGGCTAGGGGAAAGTAATGATAGCGGGTCCTCAGATGTCATGACAAGTAGGGACCTGACATCCACACGGCCCAAGCAGCCGAGGACATTGAGGCCCAGGGAGATTCTTCAGTTGTCCTCAGGGTCTGAGGTTTTCAGAAGCCGCAGATGCACCAAATCGGCTGGAATAAAGCATCCCTAGAAGTCTCGCTCCATACCAGGACAGACATCCTCCCTCAGCCTGTCCAACACGCGCCTCTTCCCTCCTAGACCTCAGCCCCAGTGTGCTATGGGGTGGTTCTGGGGCTGGGGGAGTGCACAGGAAGGTTTGGGAGTTAGTCTCTGAGAATGAGGGAGGAAGCTGGCAAGGACCCTGGAAGCAAAGGGCAGACAGCTTCTGAAGCTCAGAGCCCCAACCCAGCCTAGAAGATCAGCAGAGACTTGGCTGTCCGCCCTGGTAACCTGCCCTTCTCCACGCCAAAGGCCCTGGTGTCTGCCCCCAGCCACAGCCCCCACCCCTCAGCCATTACCCAGCGGAGCTCCTGGACCCGCAGAAGGGAGGCGGAGCGGAGCCAAGTGGGTGTGGGTTCGCAGTGTCTGTGCCCAGGGCCTTGGAGGAGACCGATCGCCCGGAGACTGAATCACAGCTCTGCCACTTCTAGACCTTGTGTCTTCACTTAACAACACACTAAACTTCTCTGGATCTACATGATCTACAGAATAGTCCTAATAACTGACCTTGAGATTATGCCAATACTGAGCTAAATGTTTTGTATGAAGACATGTTCACAGTACATTTTCGTGGGATCTGAATAAATCTTAATTGAATCTGAATTCTAGGTAATTAGAAAACTGCATGTTAAAGCAGAAAGGCTTGTGGGAGAGCATACAACCCATTCTTCCCATTATATAGACCACAGCACTGAGGGCTAGAGACGAAAAAGGGCTGCTGAAGATCACAGACAGTCTGGCAGAGTCAGATCTAGAATTCCCGCAGTATCTGGGAATTCTGGAAGTTGAGACCCTCCATTGGTCCCAAACGGGTCCCTCTTGACTCAGGTGTTGAATCACACTAGCAGCAGTCCTGGGAGACGTGCATGTATGTGAGCTGTGCCCCAGAGTACCTCCAGTCAGGGCTCCTGGTGCCTCCCATGAGGAGTTGTCCTGGCAGGAGAGGAGAGGGAAGCCTTGGAGCAGCAGGTGGTCTGGTGCACAGGAATCCAGCTGGGCATGGGTCTGCTAGGGATGTCACTTCGTGTCCTGACCTTAACTGTGCTTGGTTCTCCTCTGGAGCACACTAGACACATGCTGGCTATACGTACATGCAAAGTCATAACGTCCTTCCCAAATGTTCACCGAGATCAGTGGCCCCAGCAGCTGCTCCCGCTTTTCCCCATAGCATTGAGCCCATTTTGAAAGGCTTCAACTCACCCATGACACTGTCCAGGCCACAGAAGCCTTGACTCCAGACCTACTGGGCACAGGGAGAATGCCCAAGTTAACAGGTCAAAGAAGCCATCGGTTTGACAGGTGAACACTGAGTTTCAGGGGTCATCATTTTACCTAGGTCCAGACAGCTGCCTCTGAAGTTCCCAAGGTGACATCTGAGGAATCTGGTGACTGGTTGTCAGCCCTGAGCACATGGTAGATGCACAGGAAACCCTTCCCAAGCTGAACATGTTGTTGTAGCATGTTTTCTTCTATAACATGCTGAGGACACATGAGTGTTGGGCCCTGTGTGGGACTGTCAGCCTAAGAAGTTGCAGATCACAGGACCCAAGGAAAATGGACACAGATAAGGAAGATGTTCTGCCTTAAGGAGAAGGCCTAGACGTTTGCCTTAGGGAGATATTCTGATCCTAGGTTAGAGAGGGAGCTCTGGGAATCCAGACCCAGCCCCAGGCCCAACCTGACACTGTGCATTCCTGCCCCACTGCATCCAGAGCAGACTCAGGGCAGCTGGTGTGGCCCTGACACCCAGGAGCTCTGGCCTGGGAGCCAGGGTCTCAGGCAGACAGAGCCACACAACCATGCTGCCCCACTCTCCACCTGGACCCAGTTCCATCTACCTGGGATTAGGTCCTGGCCTTCTTCCCCACCCCACCCCCGCCCCCTGCAACCTACATCACGAGGCCCAGGTGGTGTGGACTTAGGGTTGGCTGTCCCTTGACATCCCACATGCTGCCCTGCCGTGGAGGCACCTTACACTGGTCTCCCAAGCTCCTCTCAGTGTTTTTAGCCCTGGTTTCTCAGGAGTGGAGCAGCCAGGGTGGGTCAGAGCATGGACATCAGACACTTCCTGTTCACTAAACACAGAAGGGCTGCAGGCACATCCCTGCTACCAGAGCCTCCCACCTGATGGGGGCAGTGCTCGGAGAGCCACCAGGCAAATGTCCTGTCCCCTGTGCTCCTTTACTGGACGCCTTACAGATTCACACCAGTCTGGAGGCCCAGAGAGGACTGGCCACCCAGCAAGGCAGCAGCAGATAAGAGACCTGCTCTGCTTTGTCCTCTGCCTCTGCTGGCATCAGCCCCGAGCACACTTTCCACAAATGAGCACGTTTGAGCCCTGTTGGTCCTGAGATTGCAAAGCAAATGCGTGGGCAGGAGGTGACTCTGAAAACAGAACCCTTCCAACCTGGGACTCGAACAGCAGCAGGCCAGGACTCAGCAGTGCAAAGGGAGGGCCTGCACCTGTGGAAGGCCAGCAGGCATGGGACACAGGACTAACCGAGAACAGTGCTGGCCCCTGCATCCCAGCAGAAGTGAGGTGTGAGGTGTGAGGTGGTTGAGACCCCCTGACGATGGCCTGAAAGAGACAGTGGGCAAGGACGAGACCAGACCCCCACACCTGATCTTCTTTGCCATTGGTGGGTGCTGTTCACGGTGTGACTCCCACGGCTGGGCTTGGACTGGGTCCTGCAGGTTCAGGGAGGAGAAATACATGGTCCTCACCCTTTAAGTCTCAGCTCCTTGGGTGCTCCACTTTGCCCACAGCAACTATCGCAGACCAGTACCCAGTTCCTCTGGGCCCTTCCTTTGGCAGGAGCTGGGGTCCTGCTTGAATGTTAAATAGTCTCTGCCTGATGTCCATTCACCCATCCCAACACCCTGTTTGAGTAGCAGGCCCCCAGGGGCCTGTATCATTACTCTTATTACATCTTTCTAAAGTCTTTGACATAGACATTAATTTGTATTTATGAGGTACAAGATGGTATTTTGATTCACATACATTGGGTGGTGATCAGCTCCAGGGAGTCCGAATCTGAATCCACTTGAACTGCATTGTTTCTTTATCAAGAATCCAAACTCCTCTCTTTTCCAGCCATCACCGGGTAGAACTGTTGGGTTTGACCAGGCTGAATGTCCTTCTCTCCCTCTCTGTCCCTGGTCTCCCAGACCATCCAGGGCTCCAGCCTCTCTCCTCTCTCAAGGCCTCTGCTGGACTGAGTGCTACCTGACCTGTGTCCTTGAACACCAGCCACTTCTCCTTCTACAGGTCCTTACCCAAAAATTGCCTCCCCAGAGGGGCTTCCCTTTTCCAAAAGCCGCACAACCACACAGAGAACCACAGTCCCTGAGCTTCTCCAGTGCCCTGCCACCATTTAAGAATGATTGTTCCCAAAAGGCTAAGCCCCAGGTGTGTGGGACAGGGGATCTCTGGGCTGGAGCAGCTACAAGCAGGGACTGAGTTGGAAGCTCTGGAAGGGGGGAGAGCTAGAAGTCTGCTGTGAAGGCTTTGTCAGGAGGTGCTTTCTGGAGTACAGGAGCTGTGTCCTCCTGGGTGGCAGAGAAAAGGCCATGGGGCCCCACATCCTTGTTTCTGTCTCTGGCCCTGAGTACCACAGGGAGGGAAAAGGCAGGAGGAGGCTTGGGAGGCAGGAAAGGAGTCTCAAGGAGCGTGGGGCAGAGGGTCTTGGCTCCCCCTCTATGTCCTGATGGTTACCTGAGGGGTCCGTGTGTGTGCACCTCCACAGGCTCAGCAGGAGGGAGCCTGTGTGACCTCCAGGTGCTGGCTGGGAACAGTGCCAGCCAGGCAGAGCCCACACAGTCTCTTGGGGTCTCTTGCGTCAGACCTGCTGGTGGGAAAGTGGGAAGTGTACGCTCCTCCTGCTGCAGTTTACTTCCCATTCTGCCCCTAAGAACGCCCCACTCCCTCATGTGGGGACAAAACCCCAGGACTTAGCAAAGCCATGTGACAGGACAGGGACAACTTGACATGTCTCTCCCCGGGTCGCTGTGGATGGTTGTTTAACTCCCCTAAGCAGCAGGGTTCCTGCTGCATCCTGGGGACCCTGGGACCACATCGCACACCCCCCAGGGCAGCCCACTTTGTATGTCAGGTTTCCACATCAGAGTTCTTCTCATTTGTGCTTCCCTAAGTTTGGCCTTCTTCACACTTATGACTAAAGGCCCTTCAGCTGCAACCAACAGCCAGGGAACTGTTGGGTCTGGCCAGGCTGAATGTCCCTGTCTCGCCCTCTCCCTGGTCTCTCAGACCGTCCTGGGCTCCAGCCTCCGTCTTCTCTCTCAAGGCCTCTGCACGATGCCATGCTGTGAATATAGAAATAAACATATATAATTTTACAGCAGAATGCTTCAAAACATTAGACTGAAAATACTGAATACAACCATGAGTATCATGTCTCAGGCCCCGAGAATGTACCAGGTCCCAACATGCATGTCTTAGGTCTGGCGCCTCCGTTAACAACCCAGCAGCCCTTCAAGGTTCTCCCTCAGCCCATTTTCCAGATGACGCAACTGAGCCTCAGATATTTTTTTTTTTTTTTAGGTTTTTTGAGACAAGGTCTCGCTGTGTGGTTCAGGCTGGCACTCAGCTCAGCCTCAAACTCACATCACAATCCTCCTGCCTCTGCCTCCCGAGTGCTGGGATTACAGGCATGAGCCACCACGCCCGGCACTGTGGTATCTGGTACTGGCTGTGCTGGGCGTGAGTCTCCACGCCCAGTATTGTTATGTGGTTACCGGGGAATCGAACCTGGGTCCTTGCACTTGCAAGACAGGCGCCGGAACCACTGAGCTAACTCCCCGGCCCGAGCCTCAGATTTTTAAGTAACAGGCCCAAAGTTACAATTCATGGAGAACTGGACACCCGAGTCTGCCTGGCTCCTTCCCTCACTGCAGAGCACACAGATTCCAACTGGGGGACTGGTTCTTACCATCTCTTGCTGGGATAGACAGAGAGGGGGAGAGAGCTGAGTGAAAATCTGTCATAGCTGCTCAGTGACTTTTGCGAAGGCAGTTCTCGTTTCTGTTGGGTGGGAGCCACACGGCGCTGAGTCCTGTGATGAGGAGATCACACCCCACCATCGGGTTCCCTGCATCCGTGGGAGCCGGAGCTCACACAGCCAGGAACAGAGCCCGCCCCCTGATGTTTGCACAGGAGCGCTGGTGACGTGGGACGTGACGGGCCCAGAGCACTACAACGCCCAAACGCTTCCGTGAAGGCGCCTGTCGTGCAGGGAGCAGCTGGGGGACTCGGACACCCCCACTCCGCTTCCCGTGAAGTGGGGTGCACGTCCCCAGTCGCAGCCTCCTTTGTGGAGTTCTTTCCTCTGCCTGTGACAGCGTGGGCTTTCCATCCGTGGGATCCAAACCCAGCAGTGAGTCCTCACAGTACCATCACCCAGCTTAGGAAGGACTTAAGTGCCTAAGCCTCAGTTTCCCCTTCACTGTCAGCCTGGGTGCCTTGCGGAGGCCCCAACACAGCCCAGCAGGTGTCAGAGATCTGTGCTCACAGGGTTCTTCCTCAGCGAGGCGGCAGCCCTGGCCCTGGGCTCTGACAGGTTCTGAGAGGGCTGCCCTCCTGACATTAAGCTTCGGGTCTCTGCCCTCCTTGACCATAGCCTTGGAATTCACTGGAGGGCACTTTACGGCTTGAGTCAGCCTCAGGCTTCTGGCATCTGCCTACAGCTCAGTGGCCTTTGCTTCTCAGAGGTTCTCAGCACCTCCTGTGGGCCAGACCTGTGCCTGTCAAGGATCAGGACAATTAGATAAGAGGCCTAAGCCACGTGGGAGAGAGGAGGGGAATAGGGACACAGGCGGGAAACACGTAAGGGCACCCAAAGTTACACTTCAGGGAGAATCTAGTGCCCAAGTCTGCGCGAGGGCAGAGCATGGCATAGAGCTGTGTAGGGAGCACTCTGGCAGGCCTTTGGGGGAGCAGGAAGGCCCCCCAAAAAAGAGCCTATCGGGCAGGGCGTGGAGGCTGCTGCAAGACCAGAGCCACCTGAGGCCACCTTTGTGCTGCACTGCGGAGTTGAGGCCTCCCCGGGCGTGTGATGAGGAGCCCTGTGTGCACAGTGGGCACTCGGGGCCAGGCTGCACCCTCTGTCCCTCATCTTGGGGCTGCAGCTCAGTCAGGTAAAGCCTGGAAATGGAAAGCACAGAGGTCCTCTCCCTCCCACCCCAGCCTGTGCCCACTGTCATGGAACCTGGGGCTTCAGTGCCACCCGAGACGTCTGTGCTTAGAGTCACAGGCTGTGCATCCCAGGCTGCCACCTCGAGGCTGTGCACAGGGAGGGCACTGTCTGACCTGATCCAGCCATACACCTCTGAGGGCAACTTTCAGGTGCAAGTCCTCACTGCTAGGGTGATGGCCTCGGCCACCCCTGATCACCATGGCTCCCCACAGGCCAGGGTGTCCCTGTCCCCACAGATACCAGCACTGAGCTCTCACTGTAAGCATCAGAACATGGGTCTGGTCTCTGCTGTAGGTCAGGGTAGAGGACAGGGAGGCGGTTTGCACTGTAAAGACAAGGCCCTTCGGTCCTGTAGGCAACATCTTCTTCCCCCAAAATGAGATATGGCACCTCCTAGCTGAGCTTTGATTTTGGTCAAATTGGAAAATCCAACTTAGATCTTGAAAAAGATCCTTTCAGAGCTAGTTTTAAAGAGGTGTATAAGTGGAGGCTGGGGATTTAGTTTATTGGTTCCAGCGCCTGCCTCAAAAACACACCGTCTTGAGTTCAATCCTTGATGCAAAAAAAAAAAAAAAACATACTGTTTAGGCCAGATATGGTGGCTCATGCCTGTAATCCCAGCACTCAGGAGGCACAGAGGCAGGAGGGTTGCTGCAGCCTGACACAGGCTGACTTTCTCTCCATCAGACCCATGGTGGAACAGCACTGACTTTGTTTAAATGCTTCTCGGGCTCTTGTACAAACTGCAGGAATCGGAGAGTGAAAGAGCCTGGTCACATTTAGGTCCTTGTGCCACTCGCATCCCCTGAGCCTGTGCTGCCTCCCTGCCCTGCCTCTGCTGCACTGATGGGCCCAGGCTGACCTGAGTCCTGAGAAGGGGGTGGGGAGGCAGAGTCGCAGGAGAGCCGGCACTGTATATGTGCATGCTGCGGAGATGTAAACAGGCACCCCGGAGAGCTTCCTGCACCCTGAAAAGAGAAACAGGTTGACTGTGGGACACTCACCTTCCTCGTGGGTGACTGAGTGAGAGTCCTTGTGTCCTAGGAGCACGAATAAGGAAAATGATGCTGGCTGTGTGAACAGGGTCACAGCAGATGTGGCAGCTCCCTCGGTGAGGTCCGCATGCAGGAGGCTGACGTGTGGGGTCTAGGAAAGGGCTGGTGACTGGACTGTGCGGTGGACGAGGAGAGCGGCTGTCAGCCAGATGCAGCAGCCACTGTCACTGCTTGCAGTGCCTTCAGGGTTATGTCAGCATCACTTCCCAAGCTCAACATCCAAGAGAGCACAGAGGAGAGGTCACAGCCATGCTCCTTCTACCCCACCGCAGCTCACTTCCGAGGTGCGGATGCTTCTTCGAGAGCACCTATCCCACGCTCACCTGTGCGCGGGCACGTGCGCGGGCTGTCACTTGCCCTCTCTCCTGCTCCAAACTCAGGTTGCCTCACTGTGCAGGGAGGTGACTGAGTGTGTCCACTGCCCTCTTTGTGGCTGCATCGTATTCTGCCATGTCTAGGCTTTTAGACACTCTTCTCTCAGGGGATACCTGAGTAACTTTTTATAAAAAAGAGCTACAATTAATTAATATCTGTGCACATGAGTCACTCCTAACTAAGCACGTGCCTATTTCGACCGCAGTTCACACCTTCCCCAGAACACAGGTGGGGGCAGTTGGCAGGGGAAGGATGGGTAGGCTGAGGCACGAGAGCAGGTGGAAAGGTGTTTGCCAGGAGAGACAGCCCCGAGACCTGCCCCTGCTGCTCGCAATACCTGAGTCACATGGGTGTTAGCAGCAGGGGCTTGATGGCTTCGCTGTTGGATCTCTGGCCTAGGGAGCAGAATAGCAGTAGATTCCGACCTGTGTGTGTGTGTGTGTGTGTGTGTGTGTGTGTGCTGGGGTGTGGACACAGGCCTTCTCACATCCCCAGGGCCCCTTGTTTTGATTCACTTGCTTAGGCTGGGCTCAAACTCACAACCTTCCTCAGCACTTTGGGGCTCTGACCTTGCAGTTCCTCCCTACCCCCTGCCTCCCTGTGGCCAGCAGGGTAGTACATCTCTGGCAGTGCCATCCTGGGCTGAGCTGTAGGCCAGACAGACTCATGCCTCAGCCCCAGGAGACGAGGGCCTTAGACAGAGCCTAGGACTGGCACTCACTTGCCAGGGGACAAGCAGGAGTCCAGGTGCATGACCAGGGACCTGAGTACTCAGGGGCCAGCTGGGGGACAAGAAGCCAGCAGGAGCCGGGAGCAGAGCTGGGCAGAGGGCACACCTGCCCCTGTGCTGCTGCACCGTCAATAGGCCAGGGCCACAGGCCTCCCAGGGCTGGTGTGGAAGCTCCATGGAACCAGAGAAGCCACAGTCTCAGCCCAGCAGGCCTCTGGGAAAATACCATGCCCAGGAAATAACCTGGTGTGTCCCCAGGGGAAGGCCTGTCACCAGTTGAGGGCCACATGGATGAGCACGCACCACCAGGAGCCAGGAGTGAGAGGAGGGTAAGGTGGGAGATTTTGCTACGCAGGCTGGGGAGCTGGGACACAGGCTCCCTGGGGTCCTGATGACATGGCGGGAACATGGGGATTCCAGATGCATTCCCTGGAGAGAGAGAAGGTGAGGAGGGACTCCGGGCTGGGATGTGTATATACATGCGTACAAACACATGCATGTGCATGTAGCATGGCCCCTCCACAGTGGGACACCGAGCAGCTGGCTAAGGCTCAACCACAAAGGCTAGTTCAGGGACCTGTTTCAGGTGGCACTGTCCAAAGGCAATGGTGCCGCTCTCTCATCCCAGAAAGAATGATGTTAGAAAAGAATTGCAGTGAGCAGACGTGAGGCGCCCGGAACTGCCAGACACCCGCGTTATCTCAGCTGGCTCTCATGACACCTAGGAAAGGAAGGGCCCCTTCTTGGGCCCACTGTGTGGATGGGTACGCTGAGATGGAGGCATCACCCTTGTGCCTGAGGTCACACAGCCAGCAGCAGGACTGCAGCAGCATCTCCTGATAGCATGGTGTCCTCGACTGTCACCCAAGCACTAGAACAGAACTCTCACCTCTCCCTCCCTCCCCAGTGATAAGGCCATTTCCTTGTCTCCGTAGGAATTCTGGCTCCTCCAGTTTCTTCGTCCTTTCAGCCTTACACAGAAAGGAAGGCTGAAGTAACACACGTCTCTCCCATGTCCCTGGTTGCACTCTGACCAGCTCAACACTCCCAGGCAGGGCCAGGTGGGCTGTGGAGTTCCGCCTAGACTGGGCCCCAGAGCTGGGTTGTTCTCGCCTTAATAGTTTATGTGTTTTCAGTCTCCAAAGTCCTAGCACGTCCACAGGACGCCGTGCCTAGCTCAGACCCAGCCTTCCATACAGGGAAGCAGGAAGCCAATGTGACCCAGTCAAGTGCTTCCAGTAGGCATTACCCAGGCAGAAGCCAGGCGCCCAGGCTTTTCTCCCTACCAAGAAACAGCACTGGCACTCTCTGTCTGAAGCAGACACACACCAGGAGGAGCTCCCTGGTACTGCCTGCCCTGCCACAGAGGATGGCTGGGGAACGGAGCTGGTCACGTTTGTAGGGTTTTACTGTAAAACTCCTAGCGCAATTTTGATGGCTTGAACTTCCCACAATAAACTGTTGGCCTGGAGACCTCAAAGACATAGAAAGGGGCAGTGGGAGTCCCTTCCCTGTCCCTTTCCCTGAAAGCTTACCAAAAACCCTAGGGCATCTATTATCTTTGCTATTCAAATACTTTCATGAAAAATTTCCTTTTTCTCTCAGTCTAACTGCAGTCTGCTTTCCTGTCCCAGGACCCCACCCTGACCAGAGAGCAGGCAGTAAACTGGCACAGAGAAAACTCTGTGGTCCTCGGTGTTTGCCACCCCAGGCCTGGCTCACTCAGGGGAAGCCCTGCCCTGGTCCAGAAACTGCTGGTGGCCCCACATGCCTACAGCCACAGGAACAAACTCGGGGTCCTGCCCTCCTCCGGGGATGCAGCCGTCAGCTGGAGGATCTTCACAATGTCATGTTCAATATTAGCGAAGGGAAGAGGCTGCGGCTCCCTGGTCCTTATGGTGACATCCGGACCTCAGGGTCCAGGGAAGCACTCGTGACCTCCTCATCCCCTCCTTTCGCAGTTGTCGGTCAGCATCTGCTCTGCTTTAGGCAGGGGAGCCCCAGAGACCCTGGGTGAGCAGTACCAGGCTCATGGGTCAGCCAGGCATCATTCTCCCAGACAGGAGAGGCCTTCGGGAGACCTAAGTCCTGTGAGTGCCAGAGCAGGGCCCAGACACCCACACCACACCCAGTCAGTCCAGGCCTGAGACCCTAACCAGTCTTTTCACCAAACCCGGAGTCCCTCCCTGTGTGTTCCTGGACCTGACTGCACCAAGCAGTACCATACAAGCCCCCAGTGTCGAGGTTGTGGGTCTGCATCTACCCTGGCAGAGAAAAGACAGAGCCAGGAATTCACACAGAGGGCACAGAAAGACAGGGAGGCCGGGCAACCACCCTCAGCCAATATCCCCAAGGTCGAAGATGCCCAGAATACACATTCTTTCTCTTTCATCTCTCACTGATACTTCCCAGGCAGATAGATGATAGCTAGCTAGCTAGCTAGATAGATAGATAGATAATGTAGATGGTAGATGACAAATGAGTAAAGGGGTGTGTATGGGTGCACATGTGTGTCTGCGCATGTATCACAGAGCACACAGTGCAAGGGACAGAGCCACCATCTGGGCCACAGCAGCCAACCCCAGGCCAGACCTATTCCTAGGCCTTCCGTAGCTGGGAGCCCCTGCCCTCACGTTCGGGACCCTGTGTGTGACCGAGACAGCAGCAGGGTGCAGCTCAGGGATGAGAGCACCTAAGCACCATGGGGTGTGGGCCCCGGCCCGATCCTAGAAACACCCCAATCTGTGCTCACCTCTCCACCTGGCCACTGGGTCCTCCACAGCCGGCAGGAGTCAGCCGCCCACCTGCAGCGCATACCACTCCCTCGGTTTTTAGATCTGCACGTAGCTCTATGAACTTGGTATTTGCATTCGGCCTCCTCGAATTTCCTTCTTCTCACCCTTTGCCCCATATGTGGGCTCAGTCTTTCCAGTGATTTGTACAGTGTCCCTCCCCACATCTCTGTCTCTGTCCATTTCCCCCAGTGATGCCCACATGGAGTGGGCTCTGCCTGATGGCTGAGTTAGAATTGTGGTGACTCAGAGGCATGGGGTACAAGCAGTTTCTCCGAGGTAGACACTGCTAGTCTATAGCATGGCTGGACAAGCCAGGTGTCAGGGAGGGGTCATGACGAGAAAGGCATAGAGCTCATGTCTCTCGACCATTGGGTGCTGGTGGGGCTTCCTGGAGAAGCCGCAGCACCCGGCAGGCACAGCCCCAGCTCGGGCTGCAGCTGTGTTCTTCCCAGCAGGGTACTTGGGACACCACTATGTCTTGCCCACAGAATGAGGGGAAGCGCTTAGCTCCAGGACAGCTCTGTCATCCTCCACCCCCAACAAGCTGCCCTGGCCTGGCCCTAAAGATGTTTCAACATCACTGGCCTCAGCGTCCTGCTTTTCGTGATACAGGGCTGCTCTGACCACCCATCTGACAGCTACCACCTCCTGCCTAACTGCAGCCTGCCAGTCACTCAGGGCCAAGGTCTCCACAGGTGACAGAGGGAGGATACCTTTGAGCATGGTGGTGATGGGGACAGCAAGGCCACAGGACTGTGGTGGGCATGGGGATGACCTGGCATCTAGCTGGGGATAGAAGGGGACAAAGTCTCAGAAGCCTTCAGCCCTTTCCCACTGCAGCCTGGGGGGAGGAACTGGCTATTCCCTGGTCATCACTATCCAAGGACAGAGGTGCCTGAGGCTGGGTTGGACTGGTGCTTTTCTGAGGCCAGGTTCCCACGGGTAAGAGTGCAGGGGCTGCAGGAGCTGTTGCTCCCCTCCATCAGGACTGATCACCAGAGGCCTTGCCACGCCTCACACAGGCTGCTCTGAGGGGCTGCACGGGGCCTCCGTGCCCAGCAACCCCACTGTGCCTATTTCTAAGTCAGGACTGACCTCTCCTTTGCACCTCCTGGAGGTAAGCTCAGCTCTCTGCTCATCTTTGCACCCAAGGAAGCAGGGCTGGAGTAGATGGTCGCTGCCCAAGAAGCTTTGCTCTCCAGCTATATGATCTTAAGCAAGTAGCTCGGGATCATTGCCAGACCTGTACCATGGGAAGGGCATGGGGAAACCATCCTGTGTTCATCACCTCCCAGGGACAAGGAAGTACTGGTTAGCCACCTTCAGCTCTGTCTCAATCTGCTTCCTTCCCGTGGACGGCACCACTGGACCCACTGAGTTCAGTTATTTGAAGCTATAGCTGACATTTCCTTCTACAGCCCAGTTACCTGTTTCCTAGGAAACAGGGAGAGACACTGTCTGCAGTGAGTCCCCTCCACTCACATACACACACACACAAACACACACACACACACACACACACACACACACACACACACACGTGAACACACCCTGGCTGCCACCTAGAATGGCAGTTAACAGAATCAGTGACTGTCAGCAAAAGCTCACCCGAGCTCATACCCTGCATCTAGGCTGTTGCTCCCTCCAGCTCAACCCAACAGGATGGGCCGGGCACCCTTTCTAGCATGGTGCCATGCTGGGGCTGGTCCTGATCACCCTCCTAAAGGCAGGCCAAAGGCCCCTCTCTGTTCCAGTGCTGCCTCTTCTCTCTGCCCTCCCCGAGCGTCCCTTCCCTCCAAAGTGGCCCCCGCCCAGTGGACCCCAGTCTGTCACTCCATCACCCTCCCTGTGCTCAGACGCAGGACATCATCCTGACGCTGCCTCTTCAGCTGGCTCCCTGCACTTGGCCTCTGCTCCTCCTGTACCTGCTGCTCTGAGTGTATTGGGTGCACACAGCCCCAGCTGGTCTCCCAGCCGGCTGGAGTAGAATAGAGCCTGCCCTCCAAGAAGCCCTCTGCAGTTTCTCTGGCTAAGTCACGGTGGCTTTCTCTGGACCCTGTGGCCTGTTTTCTTAGCTCTGTTATGGTAAAGATCACGCTGCGTTCATTATAGCAAACACTTACACGTGCTTACTAAGTGCCAGGCACTGCTCAAATGGCTCTGTGGGGATTTAATTCATATAACAGTGTTGAATCTACCTGAGGCTGCCTGGGGCCTCCAGAGGACAGCCCGTAGCCAGCCTAGCTGTAAGTTGGTCACCTGCACCCAGCACACCCAGCACAGAGGCTTCTTGGGCCGTGTCAGCTCTGACTCAGGTCTGGTTGGCGCTTCCTTGCTTCTCCGGAAAATGATTGGATGCTGCTGCTCAAACGGGTGGTGCTCCATTCATGAAGGGGATGTTCCCTCTGCGTGCTTTCCCTGCCTTCCACCAGCCTCTCTGGTGGTTTAAAACCAGCTTTTTTCTAATTTGTTGGCAAATAGGCTTTGTGATTTTCCTTCCTTGTTACATCCTAAGCATGGGTTTTGTTACATCGCACAAAAGCCTTTTCAGCAGAGAGTGTGAAGCTGTTAAATAGAGTGACATTCCAGTGATCACAAACAACATGCTTGGGCCCTGCAGACAACTAGATTGACAGTAGGAGACGCTGCCGCCTGGGGACCCTGGTAACTGGGTGTCTTCTTCCCCGTGCAGCATTACTTCACGGTGAACTTCACCCATGAGAACCAGAAGGCCTTGGAGCTGAGAACAGAGGATGCCAAGGACTGTGATGAGTGGGTGGCAGCCATCGCCCATGCCAGGTATGTCCCGCTCCGCCAGCCCAGGCAGGGCAGCTGACCCCGGAAGGTACACGCTCTGCCAACATCTCCTGGTAGGGTGGCTCTCCAGGCCTGAACCAGGGACGCAGCTCCCAGTGGCCACAAGGAGCAAGAAGCATTGGGCACAGCACTGCAGCCTTCCACGCTGTCCAGCCACATGAATGCCTCTATAATGTGAGGGGAACCTAGTGTGCTTTGGTTTCATTACAGGGTTTTATGACAATCAAAGTGTGAGGCCTCCCAGGCCCTAACCCAGATACAGCCACTAATACTGTGCGTGGCCAGGAAAAAGTTCCGCATTGTCTTTGGACCTTAGTTATCCTTGGCATCCTATATGCCTTCTGGAAGGAGACTCCCTGGGCCAGGGGAGAGAAACATGCTGCAAAAGTAAGGGCTTCCAGCTAGACCAAGTCCTTCCTGGGTCCTGGGCAGGGTGTTTTGTGGGCAGGGATGTGGACCTACTACTCATGCCCAGTGGCAGAGCTGAGCACCATGTCAGCAGCAGGTCAGACTCCCCTCAGGGCAGATGGTGCTGCTGTGTCTGCCTCCCCCAGAATGTCTGCCCTCAAGTGCTAGGACTAGGCACAGTACCACTCTTTGCATTTCCAGGAACTTCAGGAAAAGCACAGAAAAGGTGCTCAGCAAACAGAGATGGAGAAATACAAAGGTGGACAGATGGAAGGAGGGTGGGTGCAAGACCAGGTGTCAAGTGTATGTGTGAAAGATGAACGGTGGAGGAGATGGGTAATCAGCGGATGAGTGTGGTGTATGTAGGTGTAGGTGAGTAGCGGGGTTGATGGATGGATAGATCAATTGGTCGGTCAGTCGACTGATCACAGGGCCCTTCCATGAGCCTTGGATCAGGCCACTTAACCAGTAGCTCTCATGACCATGGCAGTGACCTTGCCCTAAAATCAGGCCATTTCTACTTCTGTTCTCAAGGAGTATCCCCTCTTACCTATGTCAACTATATTGTAGCACAGGAGACAGAGACAAAGGTGATGCCACCCAAGCATTCTCCCAGAGATATCATGGTCTAATCATGTTCACTAGCTCTGGGGCATCAAGGTGTGCTAAGTACAAAGCATTTGAGAGAGAGAGAGAGACAGACAGACATTACTTTCATCTTCAAGGAAATGGAGGAATCTGGAGAAGGTGAAAATAAGGTAATATTTGACCTAAGTGGAGGACTGAGGAATAGATTTAATGAGTTTAAATGTAAGCATTTCAAAAACAACATTTCCAAAAACACTTATATTGAAAGCCCTGGTACAGGAAAGATAAACCCAGGAATAATAAGGAAACAAAGTTTAGGTGTCAGAAAGTATAAGAGGTTGGACAGCCAGCTGGCATAGGTCCATAATTGATCTGGAAAACCACACTGAGAGGTTTGACCTTTCTTCTGTGAACAGTGGGGAGCCGTTGAGAGTTTACATCGGGGAGTAATGTGATCAGAGCTGTGATGCATAATAGAAATTGCTGCAGTTGTTGAGGGTTGGATTGAGTGAAGAGCTAAATTCACAGGGAACAGTTGGACTTCAGTCTCCCCAACATCAAATGAACCAATACCAGATACTTTGAAGGTCAAAACACTTCATGTGAAGGTCAAATAAAATTATATACATGGAGGGACTTTGTAAGTATTGAAACTTCATGGAATTACAATTTGTTATACAATCTTATAACCAGGGCTATATTGATTTAGAAAATCAGTTAATACAGGTGCCAGGGATTTAGCTCAGTGGTTCCAGCGCCTGTCTTGCAAGTGCAAGGACCCAGGTTCGATCCCCGGTAACCACATACAATACCGGGTGTGGAGACTCACGCCCAGTAGCAATCAGTACCACATACCACAGTGCCGGGCGTGGTGGCTCGCGCCTGTAATCCCAGCACTCAGGAGGCAGAGGCAGGAGGATTGCTGTGATGTGAGTTTGAGGCTGAGCTCAGGGCCAGCCTGAACTACAAAGCGAGACCCTGTTTCAAAAAACCTAAAAAAAAAAAATCAGTTAATACAAACCTTTTCTAGAGGCAGGGAAACACCAAAACCTATATGGTAGAATGGTTAAAAATGTCAAAGACCAGAAACAGCAACTGTTGGAGAGGGGCAGGAAGTACCTTCCCTCTGAGTATGGCTAGGGTGAGAAACAGCACAACCCACCTGGAGCATTGTTAGCCAGTTACTTCAAAAGTTAAATATAGATCGACTCAATTACCCAGCACTTACACTTTGGTATTTGTCCAAGAAAAATGAAAAATGTCCATAAAAATCTCATATGCAAATGCCCTCAACAGATTTTTGCACAAAAACTGGAAATAGCCACAATGTCTATCAACAGGCAAAGGTATAAATCAACCTCAGTGCTTCATGCAATGGAATAATGCTGAGCAATAAGAAGGATCAGCTAAAATTACATGCAGGAAGATGGAGGAATTCCAAAATCGGTACACTGAGCAAATCCAGAAAAATAATGCATGCTATGAGAGTCTAGTTATATAAAGTTTTAGATCAGGCAAAAGCAGGCAGAACCGATAGAAATCAGAGCAGGAGCTGATTCTGAGGTGAGAACTGCGGGGGCTGCAGTGCAAGAGGACCTCCTGGAGTGGGGGAAATTCCCTTTATGTTGATTAGGGTTTATCGGTTTATCAAAAGTGATCAAACCATGTGGTTAAGACATGTGAGGCGTGCACTAAACCTTAAATTTTTTAAATGAATAATATATATGTATATCAGAGAGAACATTTTAATTTTCTCTTGGTACATAACAGATTACCACCAACTAATCATCTTGAAACAACATCCCTTATCCCACAGTCCATTGGGGTCTGCAGCCTGAGGTCAGCTGAGGTTTCTTCCCAGGCCTCTGAGGCTGATGGCCTCAGCCTGCCTTGCTGTCTGGAGTTTCTGGGGGAAAGCACCCCCAGGCGGCTTCCTGTGTTGGGCAGGACCCAACCTTGGGGCTGACTCTCCCTGCTCCCTGGCTGGCTCATCCATGTGCCTTCCTCATAGGCTTCTTTGCCCCCAATCCAGCAGCTCCCAGCCCCAGATGTCTCCCACCAGCAGAGAGGGCTTGTGCCTATCTAGATCACTTTACTGCCACCACAACAGCAGCACCCAGTGCCAGGAGCAAGGACCCTGAGTTTGAGTAGGCATGAGCTGCCCACCCCAAAGAGGAGCCTGAGGTCATTAAACTGGAGCCTATTCCTAGTGACAATGAGACTGCGGTCCCCCCAGGCCCAGGTATGACAGATGTGTTTTTCTTGCCTTACCCCAGCCTAGGGAGAGTCGCTCGGCCCTCACATGGCTGACGCGGACCCTGAGACCCAGGGTCACATGGTGACCCTTCATTCTGGCTCTACGTGACTCCAAGTCAGGCACTCCAGCCCAGCAGGCAGGCGTCACCGCTACCCCAGGGGACAGAAGAAAGAGGCACAGCTTCCCCTACAGCACCAGCTGGCCAGCTCTGGAACTGAGTGTCAGGTCTTTTGGACTTTGCTCGCTGAAGCCTGGGGTCCGAGCCAATCTGACAGCCTGAAGGAGTCTCTTCTGGGGGAAGGCACAGTAATGACCTACAAAAGGGAAACTGAGCCACCTCTCAGGGGTGCACATCACCCAACCCAGAAGAGCTAGCTTTGAGGGAGGCTTCTGCTCCAGGATCTCTGGGCAGGGCTCAGGGGGCACAAGGAGCCGTGAGCCCTGTGACCTCAGCCTTCAACATGTATGTGGCTATGAGACCCATAAGGTCTGCTGGCTCTCTGAGGGTAGCCTGACCATTAACCACCTTAACAGATATGTTCTGTGTATAGTTATGACCGCTGCGCTCATGCAGACTAAGCGACACTCCTCCGTGGGCCTTCGGCGTGTCGAGGCCATGAGCTGGTCAGGCAGTGAGGCTCACAGTCCACCTTCCTGTGAGGGGCATGTCATGGCGAACCTGCTACCCAGTTTTTGAGGTTGGAGGCCAGCCTCACAGGGAGCCCTGTTCTAGCTCCCACTGGAGAGTGACCTCCTGTCTTGTCAGGTTCATTGCTTCTCGTCCTGACCTTACTTTCCCCACTTACTAAATGGAGCCGTCCATCTTCCATTGCTTGTGTGGGTCTGTCAGGTCACTGTTCTCAGGAGGAAGCAAAAGAAAAGACAGGTGGTGACAGAAGGGGCCTGTGAGTGAGGGGCTGGGAAGGGCTGGCAAGGAAAGGAGAGGGGAGAGGACAGGCGGCCTCGACGGTCTCCTGTTCAAAGCTGAGGGCCCCACTGTTAGTAAGACCAGCCCAGGAGGGAGAGGAGCTTTCACACAGGTGTGACCTGTGATGGGTGATAAAATAGGGCTCCTCCTTGCTCTTGGCTAAATTTCATTTGCTAGTAAAGCCAATCAGATCCCTTAAAAGTTGGAAACACTTTAGAACTTGATATTCATTTTCATAAGGGAAGTTAAAAAAAAGTCCCATTGTACTCAGATAATTGCAGTCCAATCTCTCTCACAGCCTGTTACCCGCTTTTCAGAAGCAGGTGGCCATCAGGATCAGAGACTTGCTTTCTTGCCAGCTCCGCCTTGGTCCCTGCCGGGTCTTCTGTGCCCTAGCCCCCTCTAACCTGCCCCCACCCCTAGGGTTCAGTCTCTGCCCCAGCCACAGGCCCTTCCATACTGCGGCCACCTCCCACAGCCTCCTGGGGTCTTGCCTCCAGCCTGGCACTGTGCAGAAGCTGCCCTTGGCCCATCTTGCTTGAAGAATCACAGAGAAGGAGGGAAGAGGCAAGTTGCAGAGAGAAGGTCTAGCCAGGCAAAGCCAAAGGTGTGTGTGTGTGTGTGTGTGTGTGTGTGTGTGTGTGTGTGTGTGTGTGTTTGTGTGTGCGCACCCAAAAAAGAGACAAAGAAGTGTGAGCTGGACTGGTGGAGTGACTGAAGGCCAGAGGGTGAGTGTGGGCATGAGAGGAGCTGGAGCAACCGCAGGGCTGGGAGGCAGGGTCTCAGCCTCGTGTCCCCCGTGCAGCTACCGCACACTGGCCACCGAGCACGAGGCACTGATGCAGAAGTACCTGCACCTCCTGCAGATCGTGGAAACTGAGAAGACGGTGGCCAAGCAGCTGCGGCAGCAGATCGAGGATGGGGAGATCGAAATCGAGCGGTTGAAGGCAGAGGTGACTGGGGCTGGGGCTGGGGATTCTGAGCGTGGGGTGTGGTGGTGCTGGTGGAGCCTTCTGCCTGGAGTCTGTCTCCTCCCCCAAACACACATATTTGCGCACATGTGCACATGTATACATGTATACCCACACACGCCCTGCAGGCTGAGGGCCCCTGTCCTCCAGGGGAGTAAGGGGAGCAGATCTCATGCTAAGGAGAAACCATCAGGAATACGCAGGAGCAAGCAGGTGATCACAGATCCCAGCCACACGACTGAGGTCTTGATGTGAGAACCGGAGGGACCTGGGGACACTGAGGCCATGGAAAGGAAGGCTGTCACCTAGCGCTGGGTCTGCTGTTCAGTCCCACCAGAGCCTGACCTACACCATGACCAGGTAGATGACACTCTGGCATGTTAGAGGGACAGGTCCACCCTCCTGTGACCTCGCCATGCAAAAGCCTCCAAGTCCCATATTGCATGTTCTTGAGGGTTTCGGTGGGGGCGGGGTTGGTTCCCTTGACCACTGTGGGCTTCCCAGCTCGATCGAATCGCTTCCCACAGTAGCAGCTCTGTCTCTGCCATCCATGTACTCCTGACCCTTCGGTGGTCACTGCTGGGATCTGTCACAGTAGGCTGGGTCATGCCACAGTAACGAACAGCCCCAAATCCTAGGAGCTTAAGACAGCAAAGGCAGGTGCCGGGGACATGGGCGGGAGGGGCTCCCGCAATCCGAAGTTCACCAGGCACACAGCAGGCACAAGAAGCTGGCCTGGCGCAGTACATCTGCTGGCACTCGTCACAGGAGGAAGCCACACCTCAGGGTCTCTGGGACATAATTCCCACCGTGCGTGTATAAGAAGAAAGCATGCCAGAGCACCCACAACAGCTCTCGTTCTTCCTCCATCCCCGAGCCCACAACCCGGGCTTTCACACGAAACAGACTTTCTCAGCCTTGGATACAGTAGAAGGCAGTCCTATGAGAACAGTTTAAAAATGAAGGTTCTCTTCATGGTTGTGTCAGGGTGCCTTGATCTTCACACATACACACACATATACATGCACACATGCATGCACATATGCACACACACATACATGCATGCACGCACACACTGTGCACCTCATTTGCCAGAGCCAGTTGTTAAATCTACGTTTTTCTGGCTGGGGATTTGATAGCTTGAAATGGGCCGAGTCCACAGCATTTACACCATGGAACTGGTAGAGGCTGTTAAGTCTGAATCTCTTTCTAGGGAGCCGCTTGGTCACAGCATTCACATCTCACTCTTGTCTGCATCTTTTTCATAACCAGACATAATTTGCAGGGCTGGGTGCAAAATAAAAAGGGATTGGAGGGCCTTCCAAGATGGCAGCACCAGAAGATAAAGCAGAATCTCTTCTTTAAGATTTAAAATAAAAAACACCTTCGCATCCATTTTGCAGACAGATGTTGATATGCAACCCCAATATGTAAAACAGGTGAAAGAAAAGACTGTTCTGAGGAAGGTAGGGGCCCTGGCCACGCCCTGCTCACTCTGGCCTCATGGGGCTGCTCCCTCGGGGTCGCCCTGGTCCCTGCTCCCCAAAGGACATATGTCACACCTCATGCCTCTGGGCACATCCTTTCCTCTGCTCAGATTTCCTCCCTCTTAGACTGTCTCTTGGACTCTTATATATCCTTCAAAACTTCTGGAAAACCGTTGCCTCTTGCAGTGGTTCTCATCTGTGTTCCAGACCCTCCTCGTGGGATTCTGAGTTACTTCTGCAGCTGT
This sequence comes from Petromus typicus, assembly GCA_004026965.1. Classification (NCBI taxonomy): domain Eukaryota; kingdom Metazoa; phylum Chordata; class Mammalia; order Rodentia; family Petromuridae; genus Petromus; species Petromus typicus. The sequence goes on along the minus strand of PVIR01001836.1, from coordinate 72,915 downwards.
CTGGCCCACTTCTCTCAGTGGTGACTCCAGGGAACTCAAGGGAACGCAAGGATCAGCTCACCCGCCCCTAGCCGTGTCCCAAGGGCTCGCACAATGCTCAACAGAGAGGCGATCAGGACATGGTAGCGGGTTGGCAGGAAGGAGACAGGTGGGCCTGACTGGGCTTGGGAAGGACAAGTGGGAAACACAGGAAGGAGGAAGAGCTGTGCTCTGCAACAGCACTTTGAAAAGAAACACAAAGGGCTTTAGTAAAAGCTGGGTTTCTAACAAAGAGAAACAAATCTGTGTTGATTCCTCTGTGAAGTCCTGACTAAACTCATCCAGTTCAGAGTGTGCATGGAGAGCATGCAATGCCCAGAGGGAGGTAAGCAAGGTTTGCGTAAGGAGCAGGAAAGTCGCTGGAGAGCATGCAATGCCCAGAGGGAGGTAAGCAAGGTTTGCCTAAGGAGCAGGAAAGTCGCTGGAGGGGCAGCAACCAGGACTCCAGGCACTGAGCTGAGTGAGGAGTCAGGCAGCCACCTTGGGAGACAAAGCAAGGACAGTTCTCGGGGCATAACTGAAGGACTGGGGTGCCAGTCACACATACCAGAGTGCCAGTAATGTCCCTTTTCAGAGGGACCTGCCTGCATGAGAGAAATGTGCTGCCCTGAGCCTCAGGCCCAGCTCCAACCAGGCACAGGCACAGTCCTAGACGTCTGCAGGGCTCCTAAGCTCCAGACTCGAGCTTTGCCCACCCATTCTGACCCTTAAATAAAGACTTCAACGTTGCCAGCATTGTTTGAGTAGGGAGCTTCACGGCTGACCTAATTGTATCTATTTTTTCCTTGGTCCCCACGGAGTAGATGTCCTGGAACGCATGTCTCTGAGAAGACACCATCAGTTTTAAGTACAGGCTCCAACCCCCTACACGTACCCACGTGCGCACGCACACACACCCTAAAGAGAAAGTGCCGTGTGCAAATCCCAAAGCTGCAGCAAAAACAGACTGGCATGGAGGGCTGAAGTAAGGGTGCTGCTGGTGTGTGCATCTCTGAGCTGTCTGGAGCTCGTGTGTGTGTGTGTGTGTGTGTGTGCGTGTGTGTGTGTACACACGTGCACACATTTGCCCCTTAGTCTTATAGACCACAGATCAAAGCATCAGTCTTTATTTCAATGTGCAGATATTCCTAAAGGATCACAGAAAGGGCAGTGCGGAGAGGTGAGAAGAGACAGACGGAATAGAAGAGCCATTTCCATGCTGAACGCTTCTGTTAGATATTTTCAGCCACTCTCCTGCAAAGGCCAGGGTAATTTTAGCAACTAGGGAGCAGAGAGCGGGCAGCTGCTCCATTTTGCTCTTGCAGTGCTCGGTGCGCTCATTGTGAGCGCCCATTCACACTGCGGTTCACAAGTGGCCTTCCAGGGACACAACCACGTGTTCCGTGCAGCTCTGTGGCTGTGCTTGTAGAATCCCCAGCTGCTATCTTTAGACATGTGGGGCTTGGTGATAGCCGTGTTTTCTTTTGGTTGTGGTTTTCGTGGCTACTGTTGCTCTGATTTATTTTAGAATTATTTGTGTGGCTGATGAGCACACTTGGAGTCCCAGCCCCATGCTTGGTGCACCAGGTGACATTCATGAATGAAACAACCACTATTCCAGCTTTCTTCTGGGGAAACCCCCAGGCTCTACCACCGATGTGAGCTAGGAACTGCAGAGTCCAGACAGGCTAGGCAGAACCCACCCAGGCAATGCTTCCTGGCCTACCCATCTCGGGGTCCTCCTGGGCCCCAACCTCAGTCTCATTCTTACAGCTGTGCTGATCTCTGTGACTCCCAAACCAGACAGGAGGACATTTTGGGGACCGAGGACTCATGTGTCATTCCGAGGGCTGTCTCGCTTTCTTGGGCCAGCAGCATCTGGAATGTGCTCCTCCGGGGCTGTCACTCTGAGAAGTGCTCTGTGGTGACCATGGAGGGGAGACACCTGCTCTTATCTGATTTATTCCCAGGTATGGTTCTGCTTGAAAAAAGACTACTGAAGTATCCACTAAGAGATGAGTGCTACATAAAATACAGTATACACATACAGTAATCTCATTGTGTTAGTGTTCAGTTTTATAAAAGATAGTTCCAGTACATGCTATAGAATGTTCACACCTTGAGGACATGACATGAAATAAGCCAGACACAGAAAACTCCTGCCAGACTCCACAAAGGTGAAGCCCCTGCTGTCATGTCCATTGATGACACAGGAAATAGAGTGGTGGTTGCTAGGGGCCGGGGGCAAGGAGCATGGGGTCATTATGGTTTTGTGGGTACAGTTAGGGTTTCAGTTAAGAAGACACAAGTTCTGGAGCTGTTTGGTGGTGCTGGTTGTACCACATTGTGCATATACTGAATGCCACTGAACTCTTCATTTAAAAATAATTAAAATGTAAGTTTTATGTTAAATGGATTTTACCATGACCAAATTTTAAAAATAAAGGGAGACTATGGGCCAGGGATTTAGCTCAGTGGTTCCGGCGCCTGTCTTGCAAGCGCAAGGAACTGGGTTCGATCCCCATGAACCACATAACAATGCTGGGCGTGGAGACTCACCCCAGCAGCAACCAGTACCACATACCACAGTGCTGGGCGTGGTGGCTCATGCCTGTAATCCCAGCACTCGGGAGGCAGAGGCAGGAGGATTGCTGTGATGTGATACCACTGGAGTTCGATCCCTGGTACCACAACAAATGAATGAATGAATGAATGAATGCTTAAAAAAAAGAATCCCAGACCGAGCCACTCTTGCAACCCTGCACAAAAGGACCTCAGACATTCTTCTGTGTGCTGCACCTCGAGCTGGGATGTCCTTGTGTTCTTCACATGAGGGGGTACACTTGGCTCCACACCCCGGAAGCACAATGCAGGAGGCATGTGCCACACCACCAGATGTGCCTCAGAGGAGCACAAGGTACAGCCCGTACCCTGTGCTGCCAGTAGCAAGCCGTGCCGCTCTCTGCTGGCCACTGACTGTTTCTCCGTTGCAGATTGCCTCCCTGCTGAAAGACAATGAGCGCATCCAGTCCACCCAGACTGTCACCCCCAATGACGATGACAGTGACATCAAGAAGATTAAGAAGGTAGGTGTTGCTGTCCAGCCAGACCTCCGTAGAGTGTCCTGGACAGAAAGCCAGCAAGTAGGCAGCGTCCCCAGGGCAGGCACATTCCCCTCACGGCTTCAGACAGACAGTGGCAGGGATTACACCTCAGCAGGCATTTCTCTGGTCACCCTGTGAGTTAGGACGGTGCAGCATGGTTTTATAGCTAAGAAGACTGAGGCTCCACCAGAGGAAAGCGTGGTGCTGGGACCAGACCCAGGCTTTGGAGTCCTGGTGAGCTTCCTCCCCGTGCCCCGCAGACACCCTGGCCACCGCCCTCACCTGTGCTTGCTGTCACAGCTGCCCATGGCCCTAGCAGAGCCCAGCAGCAGCCGGGCCTTCATAGAGCCACCCTGCTCCGACCCCAGGGCAGACAGCACAGCACGGGCAGCCTGCACGAGGAGGGAGCAGGGTTCATGTTTGCAGCTTGTCAGACTCAAGACAGGGACCTGACTGTCCCTAAGGAGAGCAGATGGACCTGAGTCCTGCTGGTTACAGTGCCAGAGGACTGATGCCATCCTGAAGCCAAGCCCAGCCTGCCAGTGTGGAGGCTTCAGCCCACACAATGGAGTTTTTTCCTTTTCTTTATGTTTGTTTTTAGTACTTTAAAAGCTTCACCAAACATCTGGATATCTGGTTTCTCGAGCATAGGAATAGCTAGCCTCCGTTAACCACTTCCTGTGTGCAGATGCTGTTCTAGGAACTGGTGAAGGCTGTGTGACTCCTCACTAAACTCTCTGAGGTTTTGTCACCTTGTGTCATGTTGGGGAGGCCACTCCTCAGAGAGGGACATGACTCGCCCAAGTGATCACAGCTGAGTATCTACAGTGACACTGAAGCTCTGGCTGCAGCTCCAGGTGCGAGACTGGGCCGCTGGGACACATGGCATCCTGAGAAGCCCCCAGCTGGAGTGCTATCCTCACCTTCCTCCCACCAGCTCAGGTCTCCAAGAACCAGCCAGCAGGCTCAGACCCTGCCATCCAGGACAAGGCCACATCTACTATCTTCATTGTGGCTTCTGCTCATCTAGCCCATTCCCTGACTCCCTGAAGCCTTTCTGATTGGGGTGTTAGCGAAGGACCAGCTGACAACAGCCTCTACTTCCTGTTGCTCTGTACTCAGAGGCTCCACACCACCCCCTTTAGATAGTCCCTGCCCATTTCAGAAGTGCTGCTGGGCTGAGGTAGAGCTGATGCCACTACACACAGCCGGCCTAGTAGCAAATACCCAGGATCCTGGCACAGATGCCTTGTGTTCCTCCCTGTGCCACCCACACACAGCCTAGCCAGGAACAGTAAGGAGGCAGCCTAAAGCATGTGTGCATGTCTGTGTGTAGGGATCAAGGCCCTTCCCCCACCTCCTGCCGGCTCCGGGCCTCCACGCAGCCCAACTCCAAAAACATAGAGCCAAGTGCCTGTGCTTGCTTCCTCAAGTCAGGAGAAATTGCTGGCAAACTGTCGGCTCAGAAGCCACCCATGAGACCCAAGCGTGAGGTGAACTAATTTGCCATGTGCTGTGCAGTTTGATCATCACCTTCTCCCCAGGCCAGCTCTACTGGAATCCTCTGGGCTTCCAGGTGAGTAGTTAGACACAGTGAGGGGCAGCCAAGCCTGGCACAGCCCAGGCCCCTCTCTCCTGAACCCACCTCCCGTGCGGAGCCTCAGGGCCACAGCCTTCTTCATTGAGTGCTTCTAGAGCAACACAGATCTTGTTGAACTGCAGAGGTCTGAGGCAAAGCCTGAGAACTTGCATTTCTAACTGGCTCTTCAGAGATGATGGTCTAGTCTGGTCCACGCTGAGTCTGGCCATCATCTCTTTAACCCCATTTAATAAGTGGGAAGTGTGGCTGAGGGGCCCAAGGGCATCGTCAGGATCAGGCAAGACTCAGAGCCAGGCCTGGCTCCATCCCTACAGGCCGAGTGGTGGAGTGACAGAGCCCTGGCTCCTGCCCTGGGCGTGCAGCTGTGTGACACGAGCCTCTCTGCAGGTGCAGAGCTTCCTGCGGGGCTGGCTGTGCCGGCGGAAGTGGAAGACCATCATCCAGGACTACATTCGCTCGCCCCATGCCGACAGCATGCGCAAGCGGAACCAGGTGGTTTTCAGCATGCTGGAGGCCGAGGCTGAGTACGTGCAGCAGCTGCACATCCTCGTCAACAACTTCCTGCGCCCACTGCGCATGGCAGCCAGTTCCAAGAAGCCGCCCATCACACATGATGATGTCAGCAGCATCTTCCTGAACAGGTGAGCATCTGGGGCCGGCCAGGAGGAAGAGGGTGACTGCACAGGAGTGCAGTCTCTACCAAGGGGCACTGAGGAAGCTGAGCCCAAGAGAGGAAGGAAATGGTGTGAGGTCATGCAGATGGTTTGGAGGCCTGGGCAGGTGTACACAGAGGCTCCATGGTGCCCATTTACACTAGTGACTCTTAGTGGAGCCCTTAATCCTCAGGAGACACTCAGCAGGGACAGTGTTGGCTATCGTTGCCTGGGGGAGGTCAAGGCCAAGAGGTGCTGCGAAATGTCCTGTGATGTGTAGGGTGGTACCGAAGGCAATTGCTCCACCCAGAATATCAGTAGTGCCTTGGTTAAGGAGCCCTGGGTTCAGTATTAGAGTCGCAGTTTTTGTCCATTTCATGTTGCTGTAACAAAATATCTGATGCTGAAGACTTGCTGTGTAAGAGTTTGCTTTCTCTCCTGCTGCTGAAGCACAGTGCAGTGCTAGCTTCCATTGAGGCTCCGAGGGTGCTGGTCCCCTGGCAGGTGCTGTGTGAAAGAAGCAGTGAGATGAGGGGTCGCTCTTCTCCCCCACCCCATTGGGAGACGAGCCACCCCCACTGTGGGACCCACGCACTCACTGTGAAGCCGCATCTCTACCTGCACTGGGGCTTCGTGACCTGTCCTCCACCGCTGGAGATATCATATTGGGACCAGCTTCCTCATGGTCTGGCAGGGACAAGCCACAGCCTACATCAAGCCGCACACTGTGAAGTGAAGTGGCTCTTTCCATCGGGGGTCTTTGCAGGGACCCTGCAGTCCAGGTTCCAGTTTCAGAGCTAGGGCCCTTTGGCCTAGCTGCCCGATGTCCACCTCTGCCCCTCGAGGAAGTGGTGTTTCCAGGACACTGGCTCTGGGCACCCGTGGTCTGTGGTACTTCCAAAACCTGAACCAGTGACCTCTGTTTTGTCCCCTCTTTTTGAAGCATTTTCTTAGCAAATGGCTTAAAGGAGCTTTTTTTTTTTTTTTTTTTTTTTTTTTTTGAGACAGGGTCTCACTTTTGTAGTTCGGGCTGGCCCTGAGCTCAGTCTTGAACTCACAGCAATCCTCCTGCCTCTGCCTCCCAAGTGCTGGGATTACAGGCATGAGCCACCACGCCCAGTTTAAAGGAGCTTTTTTGTAGGTACTAAAATTGTGAACACTGGATAAAAGTAACAAAAATGAAGGTCATGATCAGTATTATTTACAAATGATTCTTACCCAGGAACAGGAGTAAATCCTGATGCATCCTGGAAGTTCATTCTACTGCGTTTTCTTTAAAATACTTACTGCTTAGTGATTTTGTGATCCCCGAGCAGCCCTCCGTCACCTTCCTTCCCAGCCGCCCTCCCTGTGCCCCCAACCAGGCTGCTGAGCAGGTCTGATAGGCCTAAGGGAGATGGAGAGGCTGCGCCTGGCGGGAGGGCTTGGGACCCAAGCAAGTGAGCGGGCTGCAGAGACTGAAGCTGTACAGGCAGAAACGTGGATGTGACATCAGGGTAGGGGCCGAAGAGAGAGGGAAGGGAAGGAGGAGGTCGGGAATCTCTGGCCTCGTGAAACCTACACACTGATTCACTGGTCCTCACAGGTTGCTTTTCAGTGTGCCTGTGAGCTTAGTTCTTAAACATGAAGTAAATGTGCTTAGACAATCACTAAACAGATAAGGTATTTTCCTTGTCTGAAGTCTAGTGTGTACTTCCAGAAGTCCTGGATAGGGTGGTAGACTTGGGGGCCTGGAATAAGGCTGTTTTCCTTCCAGCTAAACCCAGGGCAGCTCTACTGGGCTCATGGGTCTGTGGGCCAGGCAGGGGCCCTGGGACCTGTGTGCCAAGGCAAGGTAGGTGCTATGGTGCTATGTGGGGTTGGAGACAGCAGATGAGCCCAGGGGCTCAGCCACGGCCCCACAAGCTGAAGAGTGTGGGAGGTACTGCGCAATCTGCACGGCTGACTCTTCTGGCTCGTGAGGCCCAGGCTTCATATCTTCAGCAACTCTTGGTTCGTCATCATCATGACAGCTCGATGTTTGGTGTATTTATTTTTTCTTAATTTTGTTAGACTGCATTGCTTGATCTTCAATAGAATTCTTTTAATCTCAGATCTCTGGTTAAAAACACTTCGGCCAGCTCACAGAATCTGTTCAAAAGTTGTTTGAAAAATGTCACAACAGGATTTTATATTTCATCTTTGGAGAGCTGAATGGATCCACTTTGATAATTTCCACTGAGAGTGCACAGGGAGGGGAGCAGTGTTCATCTAGTGAAGGTGGCATTTTCAAAATTGATCTCAAAAAGAAAGAGAAACAGTTTGTGGACCCTCCCCAGCATGGAAGAATCCCCTCCCCAGAGGGGATTCTTCCCCTCTCCAGTTGGTAGACGAGGGCCTAGGCAGTTATTCTGGTGCAAGCAAAGGGCAGGACAGGGCCCTCAGTCCATTCAGCAAACAAACCAGTCCACAGACAAGAACACAAGACGAACCACAGTGTTGTCCCCTTCAGGGAACAGCTGAGCAGATGTGTATCAGGAAATGAGACCCACGCCTCCCTGTGGTGTCTGAGCATGATCTAGTAGGATGTTTTTCCAGGTTGAGAGAACAGGATGTGCAAAGGCCCAGGGGCAAGCGTGGGGTTTGGTCCTGGAAGTAGGGAGGGGCTACCAGACATTTCAGATGGAGAACGTCATGGTCAGTCTGGTCCAGAGGCTCGCCTCATGGAGGAGACGGAGGAGGCTCCTGGCCCTGGATGGAGGTTGAGTCCCAGGAGGCAGGAGCACCAGGCCGAGGTCCTTCCTGCTAGCCAGAGGCAATGTGTGCCAGACCCACTTCCCTGCTGCCTGGCGTGGCGGGTATTGAGTGGCTGAAGGGTCATGGAAGTGGAGAGAGTGCCAGAAAGGAGTGAGCCAGAACGGCACCCCTGTGTCAGAAACACTGGCAAGGGTCATTTATCTTGCCAGTGTGTGCCCTCTGCAACCCCCAGCTCTGAGTCAGTGGTGTTAGGGGGTGACTCTCCTGGCCCAGGCTGTGCCAGGCCTCCTCTCACAGACCTCCACATGCTGGCAGCCTCTGCTTCTGTCTCTTGCTGCACCTTCCTAATAACAAAACCCTCCACGGGGCTGGAATGTCAGGGCGGACAGACTTGGGACAAGATCCTCATCCAGACAGCTTGGTTCAGTGGTGATCCTCCCTGAGCTGCTCCCCTGCCCTGACAGTGCCCCACCGGCCTGTCTCTCCTTCTCCATGGTGGGTCCAGTCAGTGGTGCCCGCCTTAGTGATCATATTGACCCTGACCAACGTAGTAGTCATCTGATAAACTCTGAGGCCTCCAAGATACAGGCCCCGGAAGTCATAAGAGAAGGGTTGGCCTGGAAGGCTGCCTGCCTCTTAGAAGTGTCCAGAGCCATGTGAGGACATTCATGCAAGCGTTGTGCACAGAGCCAGCAAATCCCAAGTGCGCGTAGCAGTGTATCCGGTCCACACTGGGACACATCCCCAACTCATTTTATAAAGCTAGAATTGCCCTCATGTGAAAACCGAAGACATCATGAGAAAAACAGACGAGCAGTCAGCTCTCTCGTGAGCACAGATGCAAAATAGGATCAAATTCAGTGCAGCAGTGTGTGAAGTGGGTAAGACACTCTGGCCAAGTGTGGTGGGCTCGTCTCAGACACAGAGCTGGCTTCACACTGAACAGCCCCGGGGTAACTTACTGTCTTGTCTCAGGACTAGCTACAGGACCCAGGGACACCAGATCCACAGACACTCAAGCTCCGTGTGAAGAGGGTGCTGCATTCTATCCAACCTGCTCACCTTCTCCTATGTATCTTAAATAATCTCTGGATTATTAACTATGATACGTGATGCTATGGCTTTGTAAATTGCTCTTTTACTGTGCTGTTTAGGGGATAATGGGAAGAAGTCTGTATATGTTCCCCTGGGCTGCAGTTTTTCCCAAGTATTTTCAGTCCTCATGTGGTTGGATCTGCAGATGTGGACCCCGGGGACACAGCGGACATCTGTATGTCCAGCAGGGATGCTGATGGTCCCTGAGGGTGTCCAAGTCAGGTGCATCCACTGCTTCCTTGCAGGGAGGATGGGAGCAGGGACGGGGCCCTCAGCACAGCCTCATGTCTCCCTGTCTTAGCTGCTGTACTTCTTATGAGCACAGAAAATGGCGGAAAATGTCTCTCCCTCTCTAGCACAGCGCCACCAGCCTGCTGCACAATCGCATTCTGTTGGTGACACGCTGGTGTGCAGGCCCTGCCCCTTTCCAGGCTCCCTGTCAGTGCTCTTCCTTAGGGGCACCCCAGGGGGCTGGAACCTGGGCTCAGAGAGGGGTCAGGGTGTGCTCAGGGGGGTACAGTGAGGTGGGGTAGACTGGGCTTTGCCTTGGGCCATTCTGGGTTGAAGCTCTCGGTCTCCTTGCTGCCTTACTATTCACAGGCTGGAGTCCTCTCCATGGGCGCTGGAGTCCTTCCAGATGCATGTGGATCAGCACAGTAAGGTCTCAGCGTGGACTCCTGCTGTGTGTGCCCTGGAGCAGATTCAGGACTGATGCCTCCCGCCTCCCTGCCTGAACCCAGCACAGAGCTCTGGGTACCCCACAGAGCAGATCCTCAGGTCTGCACACAGCACCCCCGACTTGCTTTGAGGTGGAAATGGAGGAGCACAGTAGAAAGCTGAGGCTAATTCGGTGGTTTAGTTACTAGAGCTTATTAGGAGGAGTCCTGGGGAAGGGAGGTCATTACCAAGTTGGCCAAGCTGCAGAGTGTTAATTTTGTGTTTCTTTGATGGGAAAAGATCTTTGAACTAAACTTCTGTGGTAGGTCTTGCGTAGACAAAGCAATCAGCTCGTGGTTTGGGCAATTTCCCTCTAATAAAAACTATGCTCAATCCAAATATGATGGCTCATGCTTATAATCCCAGAACTCTCAGAGACTGAAGCAGGAGGATCACAAGTTCAAGGCCAGCCTGGGTAACTTAACAAGAGCCTACCTCAAAATAAAAGGGGGCTGAGGCTGTAGTTCAGCGCAAAGGCCCTGGATTTAGTCACCTGTACTGGGAAACAACAGCAAAACTCCATGCTCGGTATGGTGTGCTGGGAACCATGGCGTTTCTGCATAAGGAGAGGCGCCACCTAGTGGCAGGAATCTGTCCTGTTCCCCGCACCTCAACATAGTCCTTCCTCCCTGACCGGCAGAGGGATGGGGGCGGGGCAACGCCAGCTACTCTTCCAGTTCTCTAGGTGGAGCCAGGATTAGTGTTTGGCTGTACCCACCAGCAGTCGCGGAGGGTTCCTTTTAACCCTGCATCATCACTAGCATTTGTTGTGTTTTATGTTCTTATTGCTAGTCATTCTGGCTGGATAGTGATGGACTCTCAGTGTCTTATTTGCATTTCCCGAATGGCTAAAGAAGTTGAACACTTTTTCATATCCCTAGTGACCATTTGTATTTCTTCTGAAATCTGTTGAATTCATTTGCTTGTTTATTATTTGGCTGTTTGAATTATTGGTGGTGTTTTGTGCATTGTTTGTATATTTGAGATATTGATTCCCTGGGAAGAGTAGCTGGCAAGATTTTCTTCTGTGCTGTAGGCTGTCTTTTCACTCTATGCAGGAACTCTTTAATTTGATGTAGTCCTACTCATTGATTCTTGCTATTATTTCCCGTGCTGTTGGAGTCCTACTCGGGAAGCCTTTGCCTGTATCTGTGACTTCAGCCATTGCCCTTATGTTTTCTTTTAGCAGTTGTTGAGTTGCTGGTCTTATAACTAGATATTCGATCCATTTCAACTGGTTTTTTTACAAGATCAGAGACAGGGATCTAGTTTCAGTTGTCTACAAACGGATATCCAGTTTTACCAGCACCCTTTATTAAAGGAAGTGTCTTGTCTCCAACGTCGTTTTGGCTCATTTGTCTTTTATCAGATGGCTGAAGCTGTGTGGGGTAGTTTTCCGTGTCCCCTGATGGATTGCATGTCTGTTTCTGTGCCAGTGCCATGCTGGCACATGGTTTTTATTACTATAACTTTGTAGTATTGGATATTGTGATGTTCCGGCCTCGTGTTTGTTTGTTTGTTCTAAGCTATAATTGTCTTGACTATTTTATGCTTCTGTATGAATTTCAGGATTGTTTTTTCTAGTTCTGTGAAGGATGTCGCTGGGATTTTGGCAGAGATTGTACAGAATCTGTAGAACACTTCAATCATATGACCATTTTCATAATCTTGATTCCACCCCCCCATGAATATCTAGAATGTACAAACAAAGCACATCTTTCTGTCTCCTAATATCTCCATTTTCTTTCTTCTAGCATTCTGAAATGTTTACTATAGAGGTCTTCCATCTTTTTGATTAGACTGAGGTCTGGACACTTTTTAAGTTATTATTAATGAAATTATTTTCCTGATTCTTTCTCAGTTAGTCCATTATTGGTGAACAAAAAAACTTCATTTTTTTTTAAATATTGATCTTGTATCCTGCTACCTTGCTGAATTCATTTGTCAGCTCGAAATATCTTGGTAGTCATTAAAACCTTCTATATATAGGTTTGTGTTCTCTGTAGTGCCTTTTATTCATTTTGCTTACCTTGTTTTAGCTAAAATTTTAAGAACTATGTTAAATAGAAGGGATGAGCGTGAACACTCCCCTGCCATTCCTAAATTTAGGGAAAATGCTAGCTGTGAGCTGGTTACAAGGTCTATACCGTATTGAGGTACGCTCCTTCAACATCCAGTTTCCTCAGATTTAATTGTGAAGGGATGTTGAATTTTGTCAAAGACTTTTTCCGTAGCAGTTGAAATGATTACGTGATTGTTAGCTTTGGTTTCATTTATGTGATATATTACATTTATGGATGTGCATATGTTAAACCATCCTTGCATCCTTAGAATGAAATCAATGTGACCACGATGGATGATCTTTCTAAAGTGTCGTTGAACTTGGCTTGCAAATACTTTATTAAATGTTTTTGCATCTATGTTCATCAGAATAGCAGTCTATCATTTTCTTTTTATTATTGTGTTCTTGTTCATTGTGGTATCAGGCTGACTTGGATCTTGTGAAATAAGTTCGAAGGCATTCCTCTCCTTTCTGTTTTATGGAATCATTTGAGAAGATTGGTTGTTCTGTAATGGTCTGGTAAAAATTCAGCGGTGAGCCCAGCTGGTCTTGAGTCCTCTTGGTTGAAAGGATTTGTTATTACTGTTTCAATCTCACTGTTTCTTACCAATCTGTTTGGCTTTTATATACTCTCCTGGCTCAATTTTGATAGGTCATATGTCTAGAAATTTATCTATTTTTTCAGATTTTCCAGTTTATTAGAGTCTGATTTTTCAAAATAGTGCCTAATAATCCCTAGATTTGGGGGTGTCTGTTGTATCATCTCCTTTTCATCTCTCATGGTATTGACTTGGGTAAGTAAGTTTGCCTAAGAGCTTTACCTTTTCAAGCAACAAACTCTGGATCACTGATCATATTTATTGTTCTTTATTCTCTTATTTCATTATTTTAGCTCTGATCATTATTATTTCTTTCCTTCTGTAGGATTTTGTTATGGTTCTTGTTTTTCTAAGATATTGTGATGTGTTATTGAGTTATTTATTTGAGATCTCTAATTTTTTATATAGATACTAATTGCTCTGGACTTCCCTGCTATAGCCCAGAGGTTCTAGTGTGTTCTATTTTCATTTGATTCTAGAAATTTTTAAATTTCCTCCCTGATTTCTTCATCTACCCACTGAAGATTCAAAAATGAATTGCTCAAGCTCATGGGTTTGTATAGTTTCTGTTTTCTCCTGCTGTTGATTTCTAGTTTTATTCCATCATAATCTGATAAACTGTGAGAAGTTTTTTAGTTTTTTATATGTGGTAAGGCTTGCTTCCTGACCTAAAAATGATCAATTTGGAGAACATCCCATGAGCTGCTGAGAAGAATATGTACTCTGTAGTTGTTGGATGAAATGTTCTGTAGACATCTGTTAAGTCCGTCTGATCTGCAGCATAGTTTAATTCTGACGTTTCTTTGTTGATTTTTTTGTCTGCCTATCTGTTGGTGAGAGCAGAATATTGAAGTCATCCATTCTTACTGTATTGGGACTCATGTTCCTTTATGTTGAGTGGTGTTTGCTTTAAAAAATTGGGCACATTGAATATTTCCAATTATTTTATCTTCTTGGTGGATTTTTGCCTTCTTTGTCTAATTTTGTCTTGAAGTCTGTTTTATCAGATAAAAGCATAGCTATTCCGCTTGCTTCTAGGTTCCTTTTATGTAGAGTTTTTACCAGCCTTCATTTTCAGTCCATGTATTTTCTAGGGAGATTTGTTTCTGGGAGGCAGAAAAATATGAATCTTACCTTCTGAAACAATCTGTGAGACCATGCCCTTCAATTGGAGAATTAAGAGCGTTTATATTCAGACTGCCTTTAGAAAGCTATGTATTAATCCTTATCATGTTGTTGATTTTATAATGTTTGATTCTTTTCTAATTTTAAGTAGCTTATCTACTCTTCTTATGTGTGTAAGATACTTTTAAGCATCTGCAGCCAGCTGGTGTGGCACATTCTTATAATCCCAGCTCTTGGAAGGCTGAGTCAGGAGGATCACCACAAGTTCCAAACCAGCCTAGGCCACCTAGTAAGTTCTGGGCCAGCCTGAACTACAAAGTGAGACCCTGTCTCCAGTAAAAGAAAAAAAAAGTATCTTCTCCAATACTAGCTAAGCAATTGAGAATTTTTTTCTTTAGTTTTAATTTTTTTTCCCCTTGGGAGATGGTTATTTCTCCTTCAATTTGGGGAAATAACTGTACTAGATAGAGTAATCTAGATTGGCAATTTCTTTCTCTCAGAGCTCGAAATACATTTTTCCATCCCCTCCTGGCTTTTAGGGCTTCTATAAATAAGTACAAAGTTATTCTTGTAGATATGCCTCTATAAGTGACTTGGTGATTCTCTCCTATAGATTTTAATATCTTCCCTTGCTCTGAACTCTTGCCATTTTTACTGTAGTAGGGTTATGTGAATGTTCGTGGCTGGGGTTCTAATGTCTCCTGTACAGGCCTCCTGTACTCAGATGTCTATATCTTTACCAGGATTTGAGATGTTTTCTGTTATGACTTCAGTAAATAGATTTCCTGTGACATTAGTTTGAACCTTGGCACCATCTTTCGTAAATTTGGTCTTTTAACCACGTCCCAGAGTTCTTGCATGTTTCATTCTAATTGGTTGGTAGTTCTTTTTTGTTTATTGTTATCTGTGTGTAATAATTCCCCAGCTTTATTTTCCAACCCTGAAATTCTGTCTTCTCCTTGATCCTTTCTGTTGTTCAAGCTTTCCACTGAAGTTGTTCTTTTTCATTTCATTTATTATGCTTTCATCTCTGTTTGGCTTTTCTTTAGAATCTCTCTTTCTTGTTAATTCCTTCTGCATGCCCTTCATCGTCCTTCTTATGTCATTCAGCTGTGTATTTGTGTCCTTTCTGAAGTCATTAGTCAGTGTGAAAATCAGTCTTTTGAATTCTTCGTCTGGCGTTCCATTGGCGTTTTGCATTGGGTTGCTGGTGACATTTGGAAATTTGCAGGAGTCATGTTGCCTTGTTTCTTCATACTTAATATGTTTCTATCCTGAGATTCATGCTTCTGTGTGGATATCTATCTCTTCCGAGTAACCAGCCTTCCTCCAAGGCCTCAATTTCACTACCACTCAGAGAGGATAAAACAAACCACAGTACGTTCAGCAGCATAAAGACAAACTAAATATTAACATATAGTAAAAGCCAATTAAAATCAACAACGATGTTACTATTAACAAATGAAAAGAAATGAGAAATAAGAATATAAACGAAGAGGTTAAAAATAACAAAGGTATTAGTAATAGTAATAAAGAGAAAGGATGAGAATAGAGAAAATGAAAGAAGTAAAACGTAAGAAAAAGGAAAGAAGGGCTGGGGACTTAGCTCAGTGGTTCCAGCTCCTGCCTTGCAAGCACAAGGTACCTAGTTTGATCCTTGGTAACCACATACAACAATGCCTGGCATGGTGACCCACATCCACCAGCAGTCTGTACCACACACACACACACACCACAATGCCTGACGTGGTGGCTCACTTCTGTAATCCCAGCACTAGGGAGGCAGCGGCAAAAGGATTGCTGTGAATCTGAGGCTCACCTGGGCTACACAGTGAGCTCAGGGCCAGCCTGAACTACAAAGTAAGACACTGTCTCAAGAAAGAAGACAGGTATGGTAGCACATGCTTGTAATCCCAGCCCAGCCCTCTGGGAGACAAAGGCAGAAAGATCATGAAGATGATTTGGGGAAATTAGTAACATCTTGTCTCAAAATTAAAAAATAAATAAATACAAGTGCAAAGCCCTAGATTCAGTCTTCGATATCAGAAAGGAAGAAAGGAAGAGAAGGAGGAAGAAAGGGAGGGAAGGAGGAAGGGACAGAGGGAGGGAGCGAGGAAGGAAGAGGGAAAGAATTGAGAATAAAATAAAGACCAAAAAATGATGTAGATATCCAATCGAAGAATAAAATTGTAATGCCTGTAGTCCCAGAACAAGGGAAGCTGAAGCAAGAAAATCAGCGTTCAAGGCCAGCGGGGGATACAGAGTGAATTCAAGTGATACACAGATACATAGTCAATTTAAGACTACCTTGCACTACAAAGTAAGACCTCGTCTCAAAAAAAGAGAAAGATTAAAAGAATAAAAATGTTAACAGAATTAGGTAGATGTTACAGAAAAACAATAAACAAACAAGAAAAAGAAAAACTCCCCCCCAAATTAAGAAGCAGAGCAATGACTTCAAATGATTGCTCACTGCTGAGATGCTTGGATGCGTGGTTTTCCCCAGGCCGTTAGTGCTGGGATTCCACAGATATGGGGGCGGCATGGTGAGTCACAGTTGTGTTTCTTTGTGTGCCCCCCCCTTTCCCACTGGGGCAGTCAGGGCGTCAGGTCTGGGTTCACTCCAGGAGCTTTTAGTGTTTATTCCTGTCCTTCTTTACACCCCAATCCACTACTGTGCCCTGAGCTTTGAGCCTGAGGATTCATGAGGTGTCCCTAATCCCTGGTCCAGAGGTCCCTCTGTCCATACAACCAAGGATGTAGTAAATGTCCAAGCAGAGGTGTATCCATGATCACACTGGCAGCTGGGGAAACGAAGAGACTGCTAAGTTCTGTGCTAGAAGGAAGTGGCAAGGGGGCTAACCAATCTACTGGGCTCAGACGAGCACTGTCGAATCCAGATCTCTCAGAAAACCACACACGATCCACCTCAGTATATGTGCCCCACCTCAATAGGGTGGGCACGGTAGTGGATGTCTTCTCCATTGTGGCCTGCCATGCGGAAGCAGTCACCCTGAGAGTGACCCACAGTGTCAGTGCAGCTTCTAAGTGCTGCGGTCCAACACTGCTAGTCCACTTTCCAGCAGTGGGGCTACTGACCTCTTTGACTAACTTCATGGTGGCAGAGCTAGATCTGCTCCCAGGAGCCAGGCTGGCATCTCAGGCTGCTTCCTTCTCTGCACTGTCTTCTGTTTTTGGAAAGTTTGGCTCTCTCTTAATTCCAGGAGCTCTCTGTCTCTTTTCCTTAGGTAGTGTCTCACTTCCGGGTCCTGGATAGACTTTGGCTTGCTGCAGTTTCTACTCCAGCATCCTGGTGCCCTCTCACATCAACTATTTAAAAATTTAAGGCTCACCTTAATCTCTTGGCTCCTACTCACAAAGGAAGTATGCCAGATTTGGTCCTGGCCCACGGTGTGGGCCTCTGACAGTCTGGTTGGGAGGGGTACCCAGTAGACTGGAGGATGATTTCTGTGTTTATTACCACTGGGGTCCAATCTGGAAAGACTAGTGTCTGACCAGGCGCCAACAGTAGTGGGTCCTTAGGTGCCCTGTGCCAGGCGAATGTGTGAGTGACAGCGTGTGTGAAGCTTCTTCTGCAAGATGAAGCCAGGTGCTGCACCTCAAAGGGTCCCCTGGGTTAAGAAAGTGCATGGTATGTTTCTCTTAAGGATCGCAAACACTTACAGCTTTGTTGGGGTTTTTTTAAGACTTTCACGTCTACTTAAGCTAATGGGAAACAGAAAAAAAAATGCAAAGCTTTCCAGTTTTCCTTACCAAACTAGAATTTTTTTAAATCATCTTTTCATGTGTCTGTTTTCCCTCTCTCTATTTTCCCCAAGCCCCATCAGTGAGTCAGAGTTGGGGTTACGGGCAAAGGCAGCAGCCTGCGCAAAGACCCTGGGGCAAGAAAAGTCTTGGCAAATGCAAGGAACAGGAAGAAGGCAAGAGTGGCAGGAGGAGAGTGGGGAAGAGCAGTGACCACAGAACAGGCAGAGACACCATCTGCGGAGCCTCAGAGCCAGTTAAGGCCACTTGCGTGACTGACTAGACTTGTAAGTGTTAATGTGAGCAGAGGCAGAGACCAGTCCAGGGAAGTGAGGGGGAGGGGCATGACAGCAGAACCAGCGTTGGACAGGGTGTGTGCAAGGGGACGGGGCAGAGGCTCTCGAGAGGCGGGAGGGGTGGGGCTGCTGGAGCTGAGAAGCCAACAGAAGAGAAGCCACATGGTGAGCAGGGGGGTCACATCCATGAGACTACAGCTGTGTGTCCAGGTCATCCAGAAACCAAAGTGAGCGGCTTTTCTCTTTACAGCAGCTACATCAAAACTAGAACATGGGAAAAGAATCCCACTCAGAGTAGAAACCACAACACAGCAGTACTGGCACAGAGAGAGGGATCAGCGTCCTGCATGGAAAGTTCCCTGTCAAAAAGTGCCATTTCTGATCTGGGGAATCAGCTCATGTGGTACCACACCTACGCTGGAAGCACAGGACCTGAGTTTGATCCCCAGTACCCACCGAAAAAAAGCATCATTTGCATTCAAAATATTCTGCACATTTATTATAATTCTATCAAAATGATGTTATCTTAAAGTCTGGTTCATCACTTTTGGCTAACCATCAAGTGTAAAGTCTGATTAAAGTTATCTTGAAGGGATCATGCAGAGAAGTAATCGTATTGTTCTAGTCTGGGGATGTAGCTCAGTGGAGAGCGCTTGGCTGACATATGTGAGGCCCTGAGCTCTAGCCCTAACATCACACACACACATACACACACACACACACACATACACACACACACACATAGATATGCTACTTGTAATTGAAGTATATTATAAAGAGAAGGAAACAGCCTGGGTCTAATAAAATAGGAATCCAGATGGACTTAGGAATGCAGGAGAATTTAATAAACTGCTGGCTTGAGTTTGGCAGTTGGCGCACTGAGGAAAAGATGATGGTTATATCCTTCACTCCCATCTTAAACCAAAGTAAATGCTACTTCACTATTCACATGTAAAGATGAAACAATAGAAGAGGAATGGAGAGGGGTGAGGTGAGGCCTGGCACCTGACACAGAGCCAGACTCTGGAAAAGGGTGGGTTTCACGAGGCGGAATGAAAACTAATGGGCAAACAGCCTGGCAATGAGGCTCCCAGTGATAAGCGCCACGTTCTGTGCTAAACACAGAGAGTTGTTTAGTCTTAGCAAGAGAGAAAATAGCAAGTGAGTTTGTCCAGCAAATGCCCAAGAGAAGAAATATAAACAGCCAAGGTATAGGAGAAATATTCCACCAATCTACTAGCAGTGATTTTTTTGAAAAAGTAAATTGGGTCAGGCTAATTTTTTTTCTACTGAATGGCTAACAATAGTCATTTCAGAGCAGTGAGGTTACAGGTGAAGTTCTCAAAGTTTGCAGTGGACATTGGAGGCCACAGCACCCCACTGCACTTCCCAGGTGGAAGGTTTACGTCAGTCTGGGCCAAGCCTGCCAAGCAGTGTCCAGCAGCAAGTGCACCTCTGGGTGACTTTTGGTGATCCTTGCAATATGGCCACCTTCACCGTCTTATTATTGCCATACCTCTTACTGATCTGTGGTCAACGATCTTCCCCATTACCGTTGTTGTTGTTTAGGATGTCATGAATCCCACCTCTAAAGACTCCAGATGCAACTGATAAGCACGAAGGGCATTCTGGCCTGTCCACACCTCTCTGTGTTGACCGGTCTCCCCTCCCTCAAGTCTCCCTATGTCCTGAGCCAGTTGACCCTGAGTGTTCGAGTAAAGGAAGCGTCAAGTGTCTCACATTTTAAATCAAAAGCTAGGAATGAAAAACTTCACTGAGGAAAGAACAGAGACCTGGGTGTATCCTTCGGGCCTAGCCTGATCCCTAGCAAGTCCCGCCTTCTGCAGTTCAGTGGAGGCTGAGGAAGGTGAAGAGAAAGCTGAGGCTGCCACAGGCCAGTCCGTGAGGTGTAGGGAAGGCAGCCTGCGTACCATGGAGGGCAGAGTGGTTGGGGGAGAGCAGCAACTGGACTGGCTTCTGAATCTGTTTAGGGGATTGGCAAAGCACACTTGTGGGTGTGTCTGCATGTGTCACAGAGGCTTGACATGGGTCTATATCTGCTCCCTCAACTCTTTCTGCTCCACACTCTTCTTCTGTTCCACTCCTTTTAGTCAAGACTAAGCTGCTTCGCTGCCGTGCACCCTTCCACCATGGTATTCCTGCCCAGGAACCAGCAGGCCATGGACTGAACCTTCCCACCCACAAGCTAATAGGAAATCTCTGTTCCCTTACTTGCGCATGCCTGGTGTGGAGTCCACAGTGAAGAAGGCTGATAAACATGGGAGGCGGGGCAGCAAGCACTGAGGTGCACATGCAGTGAACTGTCCAGAAGGTCCAGCTAAGGGCATGAATGGAGACGCCTGCACCAAACAGAGATTCTCAGTGCAGCAAAACCTCCTTCTGTTGGAAGAAGACTCGACCTGGGACCCTCACAGCTATGGAAGAGAAGTCAGTGCTTGGCTTCAGAGCTTCAAAGGACAGTGCCTGCCTGGTTAGACCCACACAGATGGTGACTCCAAGTTGAAGCCAAAGCTCCTTTCCCTTTCCAGAACCTCAAGACCTTTAGGATCCTCACTAAATCCACTCTGCCTGGGTCCTATAAGGAGGCACCAAATTCCAGACGACAGCACATCTGCTCACCACATGACTGGATAGAGATGAGATCTGCTGCTCAGAAAAATGATTCCCTTCAAAATGTGGCTGTGCCTTGACAGCACACTGATGTCCTCAGCACTCTGGTGGGGACACATGGTGTCCCCATCATTTGTATACCCACCACACAACACCCATCGTGCAGCCTGTGGATCAAGGAATAATATGTAGTCTCAAAGGCAATTGTTGAAGCAATACAATTTGTAAAGCTGTAGCTACCACAGCGAGAGATTGCTCTGACAATCTGGACAAAGTGAAAGGACCCCCAGGAAGGGGGTTCCCCCAGAAAGGGTTCGCCATTCTAAACGCCATGAAGAACATCCGTGAGTCGTGAGTCATGCGCAGAGGGGAGAGTAGCCACACTCACAGGACTGCAGGAGAAAGTGGCCCAGGCTTCATGGATGACTCAGGGACTCGAAGGGACTCAGGGGAAGATGGAACTGCAGGCTTGGGGGAAGCGGCAGGATGGCTAGAATTTCAAACGGAGCCTGAAGATGTGACTGAACCGCTGCGATCCCAGAAGCCCTTTCTGAGGGGTGGGCGAAAGGAGAAGGTTCTTTGATGGAATCTAGTCCCAGAGACAATGAGGAAAGATGGTTAAACTACAGGGAACTGAGAATGCTGCACAAATATGGTTGTTAAACCAGCGGCAGGTGTCAGAGGAAGGACTGACTCCAGTTTTGAAGGAGGTTCTGCTGTGGGGGAAATGCCGTCAAATAGCATCACGCAGGTGGAGGAACTGTCACAAAAGGGTCAGCTGAGGCAGCAGAGGTCACTGTTGTCTCCTTTTAAGAAATTGCATCAGGGCTGGGGAGTTAGCTCAGGGGTTCTGGCATCTGCCTGGCAAGTGCAAGGTCTGGAGTTCGACCCCCAGCAACCACATACCACAATGCCAGGCGTGGTGACTCACGCCTATAAGCCCAGCACCGGGGAGGCAGAGGCAGGAGAATTGCTGTGAGTTCAAGGCTTGCCTGGGCTACAGAGTGAGTTCAGGGCCAGCCTGAACTACAGAAATGAGACCCTATCTCAAAACAACAAAAAAAAAATTGTTCCAACCACCCAGCCTTCAGTGGCCACCAACGGCAAAGCAAGACCTCCCCCAGCAAGCAGATGGACTCCCGGAAGACGAAGACAATTGTTAGCACCTTTTAGCAATGAAGTGTTTTTAATTAGTATGTGTTCATTTTAAGCCAATCCAGTTACAGTCATAAACTACAGTGCAATGTAAACATAACTTTTATGGGCCGGGGGAAACGGAAACGTCTGTGTCATTCGACCTATGGGCGTGTTTGCTTGACTGCATGGAGCCAAGCTGCAGTATCTCCGAGACATACCTGTGTGATATATATATGCATATATGTATGTAAATGTACCAATAAAAGAAAATCTGTGTGTAGAGCCCTGAAGAACCTGAGAAAGTCCTTGGCCACCGTGCCCACCTCAGGCCAAGGTCCTTCCTCTGTGAGCCCTGTGCTTCTTCCGTTGGTCTTTTGGTCTTGAAGGACCTTGAGGTGAGCAGCCCAACTTCTCAGACCACGGCTTCTCCAGACCCCTTCCTGGCCAGCTATGCTGCCCTGCCTGGAGCCCCTCCCGGGGGGGGGGAGCTTTAGGGGGACCACAGAGAGCCACCGTAATGGTGGATCCCTGCTTAAAAGCGAGTGCTCTCTTGGAGGTGCCTGTGGTCTGTAGGCCCCGCTGTCTCAGCCTGGTAAGCTTTCTCTCCTCTCCCCCACTGTGAGATGTCATGGAGTCCCCAGGTGTCCCTCGGCAGAGCCGCTGGTCCCAGGCCCCTGTACCTTTGCGGAAGCTCCAGGCCGTCTCTGAGCTGGCTGCCCCCTCGGTGTCTCCTCACCACCCCACTCTGTGGACTGCGCCCAGAGCAGGAGACAAGCACCCAGCTGCAGGACACGTGCAGAGTATGGTTGTGCTCAGTGACCAGGACGGAGAGCAACCCAAGGCTGCCCTTGACTGGAGAGATGCTGCTGTCCATCCCTGAGCCTCAGTTCCCTGTCCATATCTGAGGTGTCTACAAAGTGCCCAGATGCTTTGGGAAAACCCCTGGTCTCCAAGAAGTAGGAGCTGGAGGGAGGAAGCAGGGAGACAGTGAGCACAGGTGCCTTGTCAGTGTGGGGGCTGGACTGTCCCCAATGCTCCTGCTGCTAGTGCTCCCTGTAAGAGGGGTGGCAGGCTGGGCTCTATCAGCTGCCTGGGGGACCGAGGAGAAGAGTCAGGTGGCAAGTCCAGGGTCATCACAGGGCATAAAGCCAGGGCTCGGACTGGGAACTCGGAGTCTTTGGGCCTGTCTGACTTCCATTCCCAAAGGGAGGGCAGTGAGGAGCAGCCTTCCAGGAGCAGATGCGTGACTAACAGGAGATTCTTATTCACCTCCACGGTTCGCACCGAGGGACTGGCTCCAAGGAGTCAGGCATCTTGACCAGGTCATAGGTGGGGAGAGGTAGGGTGGTCAGATGCTGTTCCGTGGGGTCCCCAGTCATCTCTCTTTATGTCACTGATAGCTGTTCCTCTCTCTCTGTCTCTATCTCTGTCTTTGCCTCTCTGTCTCTCTCTTGCAGTGAAACCATCATGTTTTTGCACCAAATCTTCTACCAGGGCCTGAAGGCCCGCATCTCCAGCTGGCCCACATTGGTCTTGGGTGAGTACCAGCCTGGTTACTGTCCACAGAGCCCTCCGGAGGGCCATCCTGGGGGTGAGGGATGCTCTTCTCTTCCAGGGCATCAGCAAGTGGCATCTTCGACCCCACAGAATCCCCAGGGGACAGAAAGGGAAGACAAGTTAGGAAAAGCTGACCTTGGAGGAAGATGTTATGTTGTTAATTTCTTAGCTACTTTTCCCTTGGAAAAGAATGTATACATCCCCACTTGAGATCATTTGAAAATCCAACAGAGTAGAAAAGTTTAAAACTATTTCCCATCGTTCTCCCTCCCAAAGATGGACGCCACAAAAGCTGCGTGTTTGACTCTGGTTTTTGCCGTGCATCCATTTTGAGAGTTTTCCCCTCCATTTTACATTTGCAAAGCCACTGAATTACAATATTTGAATCTACATGTGTTACTCTGGGTTTCTGCTTTTACTGAACATTCTTGCAGGAATGTTTTCTCGTGCTGAAAGTGCCATGAGGCCTGCGTGATGCCCAGGACCCGGATGTTGCCGCTTCCAGGCCGTGGCGCCCACTGTAGGCCTCAGAGCTTTTTTTCCCAGTGTTGCTCTCAGACATGACCACCTCTGCTCAGAGGTTTCTCCCTGTGGGAGGCTGTTCCTAGGATGAGTCTCCAAAGTAGATTCCCAGGAACACAAAGTGTAAGTGCTCTGAAGGCTCTGATTTCTCACGCTGTCCACCTGCTATCCCCAGGCCATGCTGCCCAGGCAGTGGAGGGAGGACAATTGGCTGTCCTGCATCTCATCCACATCTGTCCAGGCACTAGTGTTTTCTCTGCTTCCTCCATCCGGTGGGTGAAGGTGGAGTCAGTGTCACCTCCACGACAGGATCACAAAGGGGCTGCCACAGGACAGACCCTGTGGCCTTCACACTCTGCCGGCTGGGTAAAGAGGCCAGAGCAACACTCTTAGTCCCTCTCGCGGTTTTCCTAAGGGTTAGAGGGAAGCAGGGCTGGCCTCCCTCAGACACCTGGCTTGGGCTGCAGCTCTGAACCTAGCACTGAGGGCTCCCATTGATCAGCACTGACCCCGGGAGCTCAGGGTCCTCCAGATTTTATGTGAAGTTCACAGGAAGAGGCTTCATGACATCCTGTCAAACACTACAAGGCAGGTTTGGGAATATTCTTGGAATCTGGGGATACAGATACCAGTGGGGACGAGGACAGATAGGACAAGGATAAACAGAACTCTGAAAGGGTGGAGGTCCTGGAATGGGAGACTCTGAGATGCCACTCAGAGCCAGCTGTTGACTTAACTATACCCCTGGACAGATGCGCTCTGGGAATGGAGCCCTGGGGAGCAGAGGCAGGTAGCACAAGGAATGAGCAGCTCTGTAGAAATGCCCTGAGCCAAGGCCTGGCTGCTGGAGGGGGCTAGGCCTCACCCCACAGCAGGCGCCTCCTGCCTCCTGGTCAGTGGTCTCTATGACTCTGGGGCTGCCCCCCTCTGGTCCCAGCACCGCTGAAGGAAGGGTCTCTGGACTTGAATTTGGCTGCCTCCTGGGTGCAGCTGCCGAAGGCCTGTGGGCCCCGGGCCACACTGATCCCTGCTCCTTGCAGCGGACCTGTTCGACATCCTGCTGCCCATGCTCAACATCTACCAGGAGTTCGTGCGGAACCACCAGTACAGCCTGCAGATCCTGGCCCACTGCAAGCAGAATCGAGACTTTGACAAGCTGCTGAAGCACTATGAGGCCAAGCCCGACTGTGAGGAGCGGACCCTGGAGACCTTCCTCACCTACCCCATGTTCCAGGTGCGCCATCCCGAGGGAAAGGCAGGGGCATGAGGACATAGCTGCAAAGGGAGGGGCAGAGAAGGGGGCCAGGCCCATCCACTGGTCCAGCCCGGCCCCAGCCCAGGAGCTGTCTGGCCTGTGCCTCGCCTTCCCCGCTCCTACTCCTCTCCACTCCCCGCCCCATCTTGCCATACCTCTCACTCTGCAGATCCCCAGGTACATCCTGACGCTGCACGAGCTCCTGGCTCACACTCCACACGAGCACGTGGAGCGCAATAGCCTGGACTACGCCAAGTCTAAGCTGGAGGAGCTGTCCAGGTGAGGACCCTGGGGGGCTGTCCAGGTGAGGACTTTGGGGGGTGTCCAAGTAAAGATGAGGGGGCTGTCCATGTGAAGACCCTGGGGGGGCTGTCCAGGTGAAGACTCTATGGGGGTGTCCAGGTGAGGATGGGGGCTGTCCAGATGAGGGCCCTGGGGAGCTGTCCAGCTGAGGACCCTGCAGGGGCTGCCCAGGTGAGGGTAGGCCACTGTGTCATGGGCTAGGAGGCAGGGCCACAGGTAGATTGGGGGCACAGCCTGCCCCCTGAAGCGGAGTGCTCGGGTAATCCTGCAGAGTTCCAGCACAGATGGTTCTGGGGAGGCCCCACACACACACTTGTGTTTCTGCAGGACTGGAGCCACTGGGCTCTGCTTTCTTCTGTTCCCAGGTCTGTAGCCCAGGCAGGCCCTGCTGGCCCAAGGCTCCCGTCCACAGCAGGCAGTGACAGGGAAATGTGCTGACTCCGTCCCTGTCAGGAGTCCCGGCCCTTTCTCAGCCCTGGAATGCAGGCTTCGTCTGTGGGGACAGAGCAAGCCAAGGGAGGGTGAAGACATCCAGGTTCTGGATGCAGCTTAAAGAGGAATATTGGGGAGTTCCTTTGGATTAGACCTGGTTGATACCAGGGCTTCTCAGCGGTGACCACAGAATGGAGCTGCCACTGGCCCAGGTGGCGGAAGCTGCAGGACAGGCAGGTTTAGAGGGATCAGGACTCCCTGGCAAGTGCTGGACTTGAGATTCATGAAGTCCAGGACTGAGAGATGGAGCCATTCCTTAGGCCTTGCAACGAGTGTTTCTCCAGGGGAGAATTAGGACCGAAAAGCAGGGGAAGCTGAGTCCCGAGACACCCTGCAGCATCCCCCCCCCCCCCACCGACAGGGTGCCTGCGGTCTCCACCACACAGGGCTGACCAGCCAGGTGGGGCTGTGGGCACAGACACTGCTTCAGAGGCCAAAGTGTCCAGTCTGTAGAGGGTGCAGGCCCAGCAGTGCCCTGAGCAGCTTCCTAAGGCCAGCAGGGACCGCCAGACAGGCCAGGACTCCCCTCTGGGCAGAAGGACTAAGCCTGACCAGGCAGAACATAGGCGTCTGATGCTTCCACACAGCATTGAGCGACAGAGCTGGGGTGGGTCAGGTGTCATCCGGCTCTGAGTGTGAGGAGTGCAGTCATTCCAGGAAGGAAGACGCTGACATTCAATTGCGCTCAAGCCAGGCCCTGCTCACTCTTCTCCAGGGAGAAGGCTGGACCCCCATCCCCGCAGAGGCGCTCGGCCGGGCTCTGCACAGGCAGCCAGCTCTTCACACACACCGGTCTGTACTGGGCTCAGCCGTAGAGCCTAGAGGAGGCTTATGCAGCCACCATGACGACAGCCCTTTCACCTTCCTCTTCCTCTTATGAGGCAGGGAGCAGAGGAAGGCCTTAGACAGACAACCCTCCCCTCCCTCTTGTGCCTGGACCCTCATTCAGCACCTGCCAGATGCCATCACGCCAGGGTCCCCAGGAACCTCCAGGCTTACAGCTGTGTGCACAGATGGGCACCCGTGTGGTCCCCAGCCTGGCCAGCACTTCCTCTGCCCAGCTCCAGTTTGCTTTTCATACAGGAGACTCGTTTTATTACTTTGAAGCCACCCCTGAGCTCTGAACTGTGGCCTCCCCCCACCCCCCGGGAAGAGGCGCCCTCAGCAAGAGAGGAAGTTTCCACCTCATTCCGTCCAGGAATCCCTCTCCCAGGAGCCAGTCTGTGCCTAGACACCCCCAGCTTCTCGGAGGAGCGTTGGTGGGGAAGAAGACAAAACTGAGGCTTCTGAAAGAGAGGCCTGGCTAGCTGTTCAGGCTTTGCGATAAAACTTCTAGTGGGTTTAAGCCTGACATGCAAAGAGGATAACATTTTTGCTAATGCTAGTGAAAAATGGACCACAGCCACCCAAAACCCACTGTGTGTTGGGCATGCAGCTGAAACTGGGCTGCTCTGTCTCCCCAGCGCTCCACGCGGGAGGAGGCGGGATCCCAGCGCAGCAGTGTTTGCTCAGCTGATTGGGCTCAGCCCAGATCCCGCTCTAGCAAAGTCACCTTTATCTGCTATGAGGCTTTGTCTAGAGAAAGTGCACGCCGCGCATATTAACCACACTCTCAGTAGGCTGACTAAACTTTGAAGCATCAGCAGCTAAATCAGTTTGTGTTCTTCCTGAAGGAGATAGAGTACTTTTCTAGAGCCTGTCTCCTGACCCTGCCCTTAGAACGACTCACTGCTGACCTAAGAATCCTCAAAAACCAAGATTAAAATGGTAGCAAACCCCCCACACACACACACACACACACACACGGCTGTTTCTAAGACGTAGCTAAATGTCGCTATCTCCTGGAGAGTCTAGGTGTTGCAGGAACCAGAACCAGAGGTGTCGTCGCACACCAGCTTCCCAGAATGAGGTCCACAGAAGCCTTAGGCTGAGGCCAGTCTTTCCCTTGTCTGCTGGATTCTAGGTGCTCCAAAGACATAAGCCATCCCAAGGCTCAAGCAATATTACAGAAGCAACTGAGCCCACACGCTAACTTATTTCTTTTTCCTCTGGAGTGAGAGAGCTCAGGGATCCTGGGCTGTCAGGCCCCAGTGCCACACCTGGGCAGTGCAGGGTCACAGGGCACCCCTCCAAGCCCGCATCTTCCCAGCCTGACCACAGGCCCACCAGGGAGTCCCAGTGCCAGCCTTTGGTTCTAGAGAGGCTGCCTGCTCTCCTCCATAGGACGTGGGACCCAGGACCTGGGACCCGGGCACCTGCATATTGCTGCGCTGTTACCTGTTCTTACAGGATAATGCACGATGAGGTCAGTGAGACAGAAAACATCCGGAAGAACCTCGCCATCGAGCGCATGATCATCGAGGGCTGTGAGATCCTCTTGGACACTAGCCAGACCTTCGTGAGACAAGGTGTGTCCCGGGCTGCACCGGCCCTGCGTGGATGTTGGTGTCTGACTTGGTTTCCAGTTTCATTCTCTCCAGATACAAACTTAATTCTTCCCAGGTGGCCTTGGCTTAGGAGTGTAGACAGTGACGGACCCTGTAAGTCACAGGCATTTGGGGACCTAAAGAGAGGACACCAGGGTTGGCCCTGCCACCCTGGCAAGCTGCCCTCTACAGCTGTCCTTGGCTCAAGGCCCGATGCTGACCTCAATGCATCTGAAAGTCACTTTTTCACCTCAGAGTGGTGGCCGCCTCTAAGTGGACCCCCAGGCCCTGTGCACATAACCCTTTGGTCTCCAAAAACCTGGCAAGAGCTCCCATTGCCCTTGAGCAGGATCTGGTGCCCTTGCGGTATGGCCCACTGACACCCGCGCCAAGCTGTGACACGCTGGTCCAGAGCCAGCCAGCCTGTCCCCCATGTAGCATCTCGGGCCTCTTCGGGAACCCAGGTGGGCAATGCCCTCACAACCTGGGCACCTATCCATCGCCATCCAGGAATGGCCTTTGCTCCCTACAGCAGCCAGGCGGGCAAGGAGGCAGGACAAGTAAGCCCTTCCCTGTCTGAGCCAGGGCCAGGCGTCACCCACTGCCCGCCAGCAGCTTGTATTGGGGAGAGCCGGGAAGAGCTGTGCAGGGCTACGTCCAAGAGCAGCAGGCTGAGTATGTCCAGAGCAGGGTTTGTGCCATGGAGTGAGGAAGGGCTCTCCAGGCAGTGATGAGAGGTGCAGGGGGTTGGGCCCCAGCCAGGCCAGGCAGAGGACAGGCCTCCCGGGTCCTGCAGGCAGTAGGGAAGGCAGCCTCTGGAGCCTGTGTCAGGTGGAGGCCAAAGCAGGTCGAGAGCCCCAGGGTCAGTCCAGACTCTGAGTGCAGGCCATGACTGGCCAGTGGGGTCTCCATGGGTGTGTGGACCTGGTGTGCACCAACCCCTGCCGATCCTCAGGGCTGCTCCACCCCACCCCCACTGCCTCCTGTTAGGCTCCACTACTATGACCTCGCGGCCTTCACTCTCACCACTGGGCAGAGAGTGCCCTTCAGCCCCTGCACACCCACCACTAGTAGAGAACTGGAGGAGTCCCTGGGCATTCGCATCAGGACCTAGGACTTCCTTGTCCCAACTGCTCTCTTCCTGTCCAAGCCCATCAGAGGCCGCCTGCTGCCCTGGAAGCCAGCCTCAGGGTCTCCTGTCCACTGCAGGTTCCCTCATCCAGGTGCCCATGTCTGAAAAGGGCAAGATCACCAGGGGGCGCCTGGGCTCGCTGTCCCTGAAGAAGGAGGGCGAGCGGCAGTGCTTCCTGTTCTCCAAGCACCTCATCATCTGCACCCGCGGCTCTGGCGGGAAGCTGCACCTGACCAAGGTAGGAGACACATGGTCCCAGCAGGCTCTGTGCTGGCTGTGAGGCTCACGACACAGTCTGACCACAGGACGGACAGTGACAGGGTATCTCTCTCTCACACACACACACACACACACACACACACACACACACCATGGTTAACTAGAGTGAGAATGAATGGACACCCCAAGTGCCCAGTGAAGGATCATGGGAAAGGAGAAGGCAAGTCTCAGTGCCCCCAAAACTGTGCTGCAGCTGGACTCCTGGACAGAGGAGTGGGGTGTGGATTGTCCCTTAATAGGCACAAATGTGCGTGCTATGCGAGTGTGTACAGATGTGTGTGCATGTAAATGTATGTATAGTGTATGGATGTATGTGCATGTGTTTGTGTATGTATATGCTTGTGTGTATATACATACAAGTGCATATGTTTGTGTTGGTGTGCACATGTGTATACATGTAATTATACTGCATAGATATGTGTATGTATGTATATAGATGTGTATGCATGTAGTTGTATTTGTATGTGCATATTGTGTAGGTGTGTGTGCATGTGTGTATATTTATATATAGGCATTGTATACATGTATATATGTTTCTGTGTATAGGCATGTTTTTGTGTACGTTTGTATGCATAGATAAATGTGTGGTGTAGATGTGTGGCATGTGTAAAGATGTATGCATACCTGTGTAGATATGCCTTGCATGTGTGTATGCTTGTGTGTGTGCAGGAGCTGCCCCAGGCCAGGTGATCACACTGCAGAGTCTGCCTCCAGCTGCCTCAGGATCTTGGCACTGCCCAGCTCATCTCTGGGGGAGGGGAGGAAGCCCCCAGAGCCCCTGTATCCTCGTGGCTGAAGCCTTTGCCCAGCAGTGCCCAGAGGCACGGCCTCCAGCCCCCTGGCCACCCTCCCTTCCTCCTCTGTGAAGGCCATGATTTCCAGGTGCAGCCCAGGCAGAGTCCCCTGCTCTCAGCACAGCCCAGTGCCGGCCATGTTGCTCTGCATTCAGGATCTGGCCTGGCTGTGTCCCTGTGCACACCCCATCTGCGGAGGAGGATGACGGACACACTGGAGCTGGGAAGCTCTTGTCCAAGCACCCATGCCAGGCATGTCTGGTCTCACCCCTGGGCATGTGAAGGCTGGGAAGGGCCAGGCGTTGCCATGATTAAGCCGGAGTGTCAGGGAAGCTTCTCCTGGTCCAGTGCCTGGCTGTCACCTCTGCTGAATCAATCCATCAGTCAGCTACTTTGGGGAGCCCCTGCATATATTAACATATTAAATGAGTTGGTTGGCTAAACCAGGGAAAATAATTAATTTACAAATATTGAATAATCCAGTTCCAACAGTCATGTGCCAAGGAGAGCTTGTGAGTACTGAAGGCCTCTGTTCAGGCCCAGGGTCCCCACAGAGATGTTAGACAGCTTCCCACTCAGAGGATCAGAAAGCACATTTTGCATTGCTAGTTTCATTTTATTATGCTTTGGCCAGTTTTCCTTTTTTGAGTTCAAAATGTCAGTGTACTAGTACAGAGCACGAAATCGGCCTGACTTAAACTCCAGTGCAGCTGTGTGCCAGAGGGCCCCAGATACGTCATGTGACCACCCAAACCTGTTTCCTTGTCTGCTCAAGGATATGAAATGCCTCCTTCCCAGGAATGCCAGAGGTGCGGGAGAGGACACAGTGGGTATCGATAGGCGAGGTCCTTGCTTACTTGTAATGAGCTTATGGCAGCACTAAGAACCTTTGCGTGAGCCAAGCACTACCCCAGGTGTGATGTGTGCATTTGATTCCTATCGCGACCCACTGAGCGCTTCCCACTTTACAGATACACAGAGTGAGACAGGAGCCAGTCTGTGGCAGAGCTGGGGTTTGAACCCAGGCAGTGTGGCTCCAGAATCTGTGCTCTCAGTCTCTGTTATGCATCCTCCTACCTCCAAGAGCTGAAACTCTGATTACTTTTCCTCACATTTAGAAGGAAGAAGACTCCATATCTGCCAGATTTAACCCTACTGTGAGAATTGCCCTATTGGACCTCAAAGTAGAGATCAGATACAATGAAGCCAAGCACATCAGGGCCAGGTTAGGCTAGTGAGTCCTGGGAGCAGGCAGAGCCCAGCCCTTGGAGCCCCTGAACACGCTCTCCAGTCCCCTCTGCCTCCACAGGGGTAGCCTGCCCTGCCATGGTTGGTTACTATATTACTCATCTGCAGATAAATAAAAAATATTCCTCAGACTGCAGGAGCAAGGCCTGTTCCTGTGGGTCAAGGGTGGCCTACCGAATGGTCTCAGCTCAAGATGCTTCTGGAGTCACAGTGCCTGGGAAAGAGGCCTTTTCCCAAATAGTGATACATGACCTGTGGCTGGAGGCCTTAGTTTCTCATTTGTGCACCTATCCCCATAGCACAGCAGTTGTCTTTCCCCGAGCAGGGAATTCAGGAGATAACAAGAGAGGAGGCAGCAGGCTGCACCTCCAGATTCACACACCACCACTTCTGCCTTACTCTGGTACCAGGCAGGAGTCCCCAAGCCCAGCCCAACCTACAAGGAGGCCAGTGGGGTCAGACAGTCGGAGCACCTCAGGCTCTCCTCTCTCACCACAGTACCGGGCTTCACACCTCACACACTCACATACTCACACCCAGGGCAGGAGGCACTTTGCTAGATGCCCGGTGATGCACATCCAGTGGGAGCCCAGCCCAAGGTGCACAGGTGCCGTTGCAGTTGGTCAGATAACCTGGACGAGACACATATGCACCTGAATTCGTTTTGTCTGTAAAATGAAAGTAACAATACTATGCTCAGTCCCTAAAATCAGCTTCTGTTTCCCCTTTGGTAACGTGAAGGGCTTGCTCTAGAACGAGGATTCCATCTTCTGTAGACCTGGGGCTTTGAGGTGAGGTTCAGAGGTGCTATGGAGCAAAAGGGCGTCAATAGGCACAGACTTAGCCCCTGCCCAAGGCTGATCTCGACCTCTGTCCAAGGAGGCCTCTCCAAGCAATCTTGTTCTACCTTCCTCACTGGGTTTCATGTGAAGA
Organism: Petromus typicus; assembly: GCA_004026965.1. Classification (NCBI taxonomy): domain Eukaryota; kingdom Metazoa; phylum Chordata; class Mammalia; order Rodentia; family Petromuridae; genus Petromus; species Petromus typicus. Next base: position 40,436 of record PVIR01001836.1, on the reverse strand, counting down.
CAAAGTTCTTCCCTTGCAAAGTGGAACACTCACTTGGCATGTTACACAAGCATGTGTGTCAACGCACACTCACGCGTGCTCAAACATTGTGGAGTCCCTCCCAACCCTGACATCTGGGACTCCTAAGAGACATTGACCAAGGTCCAGGGTTGTGTCTCCTGCTCTTTTTTCAGAATGGAGTCATATCCCTCATCGACTGCACGTTGCTAGAGGAGCCAGAAAACACGGAAGAGGAAGGTCAGTGTGCTGGACATCCTGTGTGAGGCCCAGAAAGGTCAGCCTAACCTTGACCTTGACTGGGAGGAAAGCAGACGCTGCATATCCAGCAGGGGGCAGCCTGGGTCCACTCCTTGGCTTCTCCCACTCTGTGAGGGTGGGTTGGCACCACCTGGTTGGGGGTTGCATGTTCTCAGGGCACACCCTTCATACACGTGTACACTCATGAGGGCTCACAGGGCCCCAGCTGTGCCCAAGCAGGAAGGATGGGGTGGGGTGTGTTGGCCTGCTGCTTCGAAACAGCGTAGTGAAAGTTCTAGAAGCTGGGAGTCCAAGATGAAGGACCCCTTGGGTGAGGCCTCCTCACTGTGTCATAGATTGGAGAAGACATCACCTGGTGGGAGAGGAAGGGAGCAGAGAAAAAGGGATGGAGCTCATTATCATAGAAGCCACTCCCTCCCTGCCTCCCCCCATCTCATCCCAGCGTGACACGCACCACCTCAAAGGTCCCAGCGCTCAGCCCTGTCGTCTTGGACACTCAGCTTCCAACACATGAACTTTGGGGGACAAGTTAAAAGCACAGCAAGGGAATGAGTGCCCCTGATAGAGGGGTACGGGCCTCCTGAGAGGAGCTGTCCTCAGCGGGAGTGGCAGGGCTGGGAGGGGAGACTGAACCCTGGGACGGAGAGAGAAGAATCAAGAGAGTAAGGTGAGGCAGAGGCACAGAGCCCGGAGCTGGGGAGCCTCGATCCGGATGGTCTTGGAGTTTCCCCCCAGGCATCAGAACTGGGTCACCGTCTTGCTGAGGGGATAGGGTAACTAGTGTGACTGGCCGGCCTACCCCAATCAGGTTCCTGGAGAGGGCCTTGCGCCTCCCCTCCTCCTACTCACCCGAAGCCCAGCACAGCCCAGTGCTGCACATTAGCACCCTGAGGCAAGCCCAGGGCTCCCCAGGGAAGGACAGGTGTACCCAGTGACTTGGCTGGATCCCCCTCACAGAACAACCTTCTCCGGCCTTGGCCGCAAGTGGGCTCTGGGAGAGCCCAGATCTGGGTGGCACTATTGGACTCAGAGCTCTCTTCTTCCTTTCTGGACACAGGACAGAGGGATCTGGCCCTGAAATCCCACCGAAACCCACCCCATGGACACCCCACCTCTTAGCACAGCAGCGTCACCCCCAAGTCACCCACAGGATCAGCTTCCTCATCCCCAGCAGGGAACTCTTAAACTCCCTGAGTGTCAGAGCTGGGAGGGACAGGGACTGAGAGTCCCCATCCACTCCCGGGGGATGGAGAGGGAGAACAGCAGTCCGAAGTCACAGGCAACAAGTGCAGAACAGCCCGGAGCTTCTGCAGCGCCCCTACCCGCAGTGATGGAGGTACTTAACAGTCCATGAAGAGCTTTCAACTGTCCAAGGGACTCTGTAAGATAAGAACAGTAATGAAACACCTCAGGTTTGTCCCTCTGTAGGAGAGCCCTAACCTGGACCAAATGTCCATGGGCAGAGACAGCTGAAACATTAGCTCCTCACTGCACAGGACCCAACCTCAATTCTGCTGTCTGAGGGGAAACTCCAAGACCACCTGGGTCGAGGCTGCCCAGCTCCTGGCTCTGCGCATCTGCCTCACTCCAGCAGCAAGGCCCGTGGCCAGCTCTGGCATGGCTCAGTGGCCCGATCTGGACTTGGCCCTCACTCGGGCGTCAAGGGCAGAGGGCAGGTCAGAGCCTCTGGGTCTGAACCCAGGTCGCCCCTGTGACCTCTTAAGCTCCAGGCCTCTGTTGCCATGTTTGAAATGGGGATCCCCTACTTAGCAAAACATACACTGGGAGAGCAACAGCTGGTGCCCTGGTGCCCACCAGTGCCGAGCCCCTGTTATGGGTGTGACAGGGACTGACAGAATGTCTCCCTCCTCCTAAAATGCCTACACTCATTCTGCCAACTTCATGTCTTGTCACCTGAAGCCAAAGGATCTGGCCAAGATATAGATCACTTGGATTTTAAAATCGGGGTGGAGCCCAAGGATTCCCCGCCCTTCACCGTCATCCTGGTGGCCTCATCCAGGCAGGAGAAGGCAGCGTGGACAAGTGACATCAGCCAGGTGAGTAGTGTGCCACTGTGCGCCACCTCGGGCAGGGGCTGGCAAAAGGAAGCGTCTGCATGGTTCTTCAGAAGACCTGGCCCACAGCCCCTACCAGGGCTGAGCTTTGCCAGCCAAGGTGGTTTTTAAACCTCTGAGACCTGATAAGTGGTCTGAAAATCTGCACCTTTGAACTTTGCCACGACCTTGTGGTGTACACAAAAGTCCACATTAGACCAGGCGAGGATTTGAGGTACCAGAGGATGCAAGGAGAGGGTGGCCCTGCTCCAGCCCACTGCCAAGGCCTCTTCACCGTGGCAGAGCCAGGAAGGAAGTCCTAGGTTGGCATGGAAGCCGGGTTGGGCTTCCCCCTCTAAGGCACCTCCTCAGGGTCAGGAGCACCCATCAGCCCTGGCACCAGCCTCTCAGCTGCCACTTCTCTCTACACCCACCTCCGACACACACAGCTTCACAGCCAGGAGATTCTGACCATGAGCAGAGAGGAGACCCTCTCATGGCAGAACTGTGAAGCCCTGGGCCAGGCACCACCAGGAGGAAAAGACATCCTTCCGCAGAAAGACACAGCACTCACTGCTTTTTGTTTGTTGCGGCAGGTGGGTGGGAACTTTTTATGTAAAGCCGAATTTCGGTTTGAGGTTTTCAGAGCCTGACATGGGTGACCATGAGCTCTCTTGCTATCCACACTCCAACCTCCCACACTTTAACCCCCAAGATTTGCAGTTGGACACCAGCTTCCTCACTGACACTGGCTAGAAAGAGGGCGGGGGGCAGGGAGAGCTACCCCAGGGTACTGCGGGGCTGGTCCTGTCCTCCCCAGATCTCAGGGTGGGCAGCAGAGGAGACAGTGCCAGGTGGGCCTTATTCTGCCTCCCGAGGACAGTCTTACAGAGAAAGTAAGGCTCAGTGAGTCTGTGAGTCCCCCGAGGATGTCCACATGGGCCTTGACCTCCCTGTGCCTGCCCAGCCTCCAGGCAGTGGCCTTGAAGATTGGACCCCATGTCAGCCGGGTGTGTGAGTCTCCTGGGCCTGGATCCTGGCGGGGGTCCAAGGCCCTGACCCTGGCCCTCTGTTTCAGTGCGTGGACAACATCCGGTGCAACGGGCTCATGATGAACGCCTTTGAGGAAAACTCCAAGGTCACAGTGCCTCAGATGATCAAGTAAGTGCCCTTTGTGTGCCAGGGACATAGGGACAGGCAGGCCCTGGGGCCCTGACGATGCTGGGTCACAGCGTTTGGGATTTGGGATGTTTGTTTTCTTTCTGGGGTTTTACTGTCTGTTTGGAGTCACGCTTTGGCTTAGCCGTTGTGGTGGCTTGTTTTGTTTCTGCTCATCCTAAAAAGAAACCCCTGCCTCTTCACTCATGGAAGGCACTTGATAAAGGCTGGTGACTGAGTCACTGGCATCCGAGGCCACAGGAAGGAGCATCCTGTCTGGACAGAGGCTGAACCCCGGGCCTCGCGGGCCGGGGGGGCGTTCTCCCCCGACTCATGTGCTCGGCCCCAAAGCAAGCACTTTAAGAATATCGTTAGAGAGAGGGTACAGCCGTGCGCACTGTCTGCTCACCAGGGTGGGCGATGCCCTCTGAGGAGCCAGTGAGTGGGAATCGCTGTTCAGCTGCTATGCATCCAGCCAGGTACCATCCTGGTCCCTCAAATCAATGAGCTTCTTACATCCTTGAGAAGGTCCTGTGAGTCGATCTTACGTCCATTTTGTGGGCGAGGAAACAGCCCTGGAACAGGCATCTTGTATAAAGTCCTACAGGAGGGAAGGGGACAGCTGACCTTTGAGCCGTGTCTGACTCGGCACCCTGACTCTCAGCAGCGTGGGTGCTCAGCCTCCTCCTGCGGTCACCACTGCTATGGGCTGAGTGGGTTTCTTCATCTTTCTCTCTGCGAGCTCACCGATCAGATTTTCAAGTTTATCCTTTCAGTAATATTATACATTTATCTGATTACTGACATATTCTCCTGATGACATCGTACCAGAACCCACAAGATGTCAGGCAGCTACTAAATGCACAGGAAAGCAACATGTGGCAGCAGTGTGCAAGGATGTAGGAGGAAAGGGAGTGATGAGAAGACTCCCAGGTCCAGCATGGCTAATGGGGAGGAGCTGAGTTTGAGATGCCAGAGGAGTCACAGCAAACACAAGACTCAACATGGCAGGGCATCCCACTCGGAAATGGAAGCTCCGTCAGGCAGATGATCCACCAAGATCAACCAGGTAACCAGGACACTGGAAAGGGGAAGCGGACAGCCCCTGAGCTGCAGCCCCACCGAGCATCCTCCAGGGTGCACAACATTTTAACAGCTGAAGGGCAGGCGCCGTGCTGGAGGCCCAGAGTCCAGCCCCTTCCCGCCGTCCTCCCGCACACCGGGGAATCCTGTGTCCTAGGAGCATCCTCATCACTACTCACCCAGCCAGAGCAGCCCATGAGTTCCACGTGGAGATGCTTAACACTGGGCAGCACTGAACCTGCCGGCTGGGATCCATGGGTCATACCCCAAAAGTGGGGAGGTGAAGAGATTGAACAGTTCGTCCAAGGTGGGCTCCCTGCCCCCTTGTCATTTCCACAGAGGCCAGAAAATCTGAATAAGCAGGAAACCCTAAAAAATACCCCCTACCCCATCACCAAGCATGGGGGAGGGGAAACTCCCTAAACCAGGCCCAGGGATTGGGGAGAAATCCCTGCAAATCCCAGGCTGGAAAGGGGTGTGCTAGAACCAGGGACAGTTTGGGAGCTGAACACAAAGGAAGAGCAGGGGCAGAAAATTAGTGCTGGGGCAGAGAATGTCAAGCAGTGTAGATGGAAAATCTTGAGAGAATGTGGAGATGACCAAGGAATTTGCCCAGCAGCAAGGGAAGCTGGAGTTCCAGGACATGGGCAGAAGCCGAAGGAGAGCTGGGTATCAGAAATGTTATTTCACATCCTCTTCCCAAATTCAGTGAAGTGTTTGGACCTTGAGACAGAGACAAAAGACTGTAGTTAACCATGGCCCAAGCACTGCTGAGACTCCCAGGAGGCGGAGAAGGGCTCAGAGAAACTGACACCTCTCCCCCTCCCTCCACAGTCCCGGGCAGGCTGGTGGGAAACTGATGTGGCAGCCATAGGTAGGCCCGCTGCACCAGGGAGGGACCTGTGTTAACTGGCCGGCTTTGGGACATGGTGGCCCTGTGGCCATTGCTTGTCCTGTTTCTTGTTGGAGTTAAGTTCTGGTTGTCACAGGGTGTTTTGTAGTTTGTTCTCTCTCTTTCTCTCTCTCTCTCTCTCTCTCTCCCCTCTCTTCCTCCCTCCCTAAGAGGCCCATCCATTTCACATTTCACTGAATAACTTAAAGGGCTGGACAATATTTCTGAACAAATAAAACCGTGAACACATCACTAGAAAACAGAACCTACCTAAAGAGATCCTCTCACCAACAGCCAACTCACCTTACTCTGACTTCAACTCTCTACCTAAGGGATGTAGATATATCGCCTCCAAACATGACCAAGTTTGGCAAAAAAGCTCCAAAGGGCACTGGAGTAGTGGAAAGCAAACCTCAGAGAGCAGATCTGTAGGAGATGATTAAAGAGCAGCTAAAGAAGTAGTTGAGTTCAGGGGCCAGGGATTTAGCCCAGCAGTAATCAGTACCACATACCACAGTGCCAGACGTGGTGCCTCACGCCTGTAATCCCAGCACTCGGGAGGCAGAGGCAGGAGGATTGTTGTATGTGAGTTTGAGGCTGAGTTCAGGGCCAGCCTGAACTACAAAGCGAGACCCTGTCTCAAAAAAAAAAAAAAAACCCTAAAAAAAATTAAAATAAAATAAAACTACAGACCAATCTCTTTAATGAACATAGATGCAAAAATCATCAGTAAGATATTGTCAAATATAGTTCAACAAATCATCATATAGGTTTCAGTCCAGGTAGGCAAAGATGGTCCAACATATGCAGATGAATAAATGTAATGTACCACATAAACAGAAGCAGGGACAAAATTCACATGATCATAACAACAGATGTAGAAAAAAACCTTTGATAGTTTCCATTGTCCATTCATGAAGAAAACTCTGAAACAAGTATAAAAGGGCATCACCTAACTCTGATAAAAGCCATTTATGAAAAACCAGTGGCCAACATCATAGGAAATGGGGAAAAGTGAAAGCTTTCCCTTTAAGCTCAGGAATAAATAAGCAAGGGTGGCCGCTGTTGCCACTGCTGTTCAACATACACGCTTCAGAACAATCGGGCAACAGGAATAAACAAAAGGGCTATGTATATGTATATATAGGAAAGGAAGAAATCAAATCATCATTATTTTCAAATGCATGATTTTTTACATAGAAGATCAAAAAATTCCACCAGAAGACTTCCAGAATTAAAAGCCAAATAAAGCACTGGATCAGGATACAAAATCAAAACACAAAAGTTCTTGTATACCAATAATGAACTCACAGAGAAAGAAATTAGGAAAACAGTATCATTCTCGATAGCATCAAGAAAGTAGTTAGAAATTACCCTAACCATAGAAGTGAAATGCCTTTATAATGGAAACTACAGAACTCTGGAAAAGGAGCTCAAAGAAGATCTTTGAAAATGGAAAGATATCACCTGTTCCTATATAGGCCGAACCAATATAGTCAAAGTGGCCATGCTCTCAAAGCTGTTAGATAGATTTAATACCATCTCAATCAAAATGCTAACAGCATTTCTCGGAACTAGAGAAAACAATGGTGAAATTCATATGGAACTAGAAGAGACCCAGAATAGAAAAAGCAATCCTGGGTAGCAAGAAGAAGGCAGAGGCATCACATTCCTGGATTTCAAGCTACATTATAAAACTACAGTGACAAAAACAGTATTGTACTGGCATAAAAACAGACATATGAATCAATGGGACAAAATAGAGGACCCAGAAATAACTACAGACCCATTCAGCCACCTGATCTTTAACAAAGGGACAAAAAAAAATACACTGGAAGAAAGTTTCTAGCAAGTGGTGCTGGGAAAACAGGCTAATTTAAGCAGAAGATTGAACCTAGATCCGCCTCTCTCATCATGTTCTAAGCTAGCTCAAGATCTAATTTTTTTTTTTTTTTTAGGTTTTTTGAGATAGGGTCTCACTTTGTAGTTCAGGCTGGCCCTGAGCTCAGCCTCGAACTCACATCACAGCAATCCTCCTTCCTCTGCCTCCTGAGTGCAGGGATTACAGGCGCCAGCCACCATGCCCGGCACTGTGGCATGTGATGCTGATTGCTGGTGGGCACGAGTCTCCATGCCCAGTATGGTATATGGTTACCGGGGTTGAACCCGGGCCCTTGCGCTGTGGGCGCCACTCACTGAAACCCCAGCCACAGAGGAAGCAGCTCGTTTGTCTCCTCCTCCTCCGCAGTCTATGCAGGAGCTCATCCTGTCCTTCACCCCTTCCAGCTGTGAGGTGAGCCTTAGGGCCAGTCTGTAGCCAGCACTGAGCAGCCAGACTTTAGATGTGTGACAGCAAAGCCCAGAGTGCTGGCCAGGCTAGGTTGGGTCCATCAGGGGTCAAGGCGGACACTGCATGGATGGGCATGGATGGCAGCTGGTTTCCAAATAGCCGTTTTTGGCTCCTGGAAATTTCCCTTGTGTCTCTTTTTTTGCCCCTATTACTTTTTAAAAATTATAATACAGCTCAGATAAACTAAAATTAAGTCAATTTGAGTGTATTTATTATGTTGTATGACTATTGTCATTATCTATTGGAGGAAGGACTTATTTCCAAAATATACAAAGAACTTTTAGAAATCAATAATAAGAAAACAAGGGGCCAGGGATTTAGCTCAATGGTTCCGGCACCTGCCTGGCAAGCTAAAGGTCCCGAGTTCAATTCCCAGTAACCACACACCACTGTGGCAGGGATGATGGCTCACACCTATATTCCCAGCACTTAGGAGGCCAAAGCAGGAGGATTGCTGTGAGTTTGAGGTTCACCTGGGCTACATAGTGAGCTCAGGGCCAGGCTGAACTACAAAGCAAGACCTTGTCTCAAAAAAAAAAAGAATTGGGGCCTCAGGTGGGGCAGTCAGGCCATGAGGTCTTCTCCCTAAGAATGGGATTGAACCCTCACAGAAGGCTTTGTCAGTTGTGGGCCTGTTGCCCTACAAGCCTCTACATGTGAAGACCCAGTGTTGATCCTCTCAGAAGTAGAAAACCAGTCTCCCCAGACATGTTGCCACTAATTCCAGAATATTTTTTTATCACATTTCTAAAACAGATTCCACAATATTAGCAGTGAGTCTCAGTTCCTCCTTCTCTATTTCCCTGGGCAATGCCCAGTCTTCTCATTCTAGATCTCTCACCCCTGACTTTCACGTACAGAACTGTAGCCTACGTGGTCTCACCAGCCTGTTGACAGCGTAGATCCTCGAGGTTTGTCCATGTTGCACATGGGTCGAGGCTTGGTTCCTCTCCATGGCTGAGTACTTTGCTGCCCTGAGCTTCCCTTGTCATGGCGGAAGAACTGCCCCTGGTTGTGTACTTCAGTGGGCACAGGGACTTGTGACCAGGGCCCTTGGAGCACCCTGTGGGGTAGGAGAGACAAGTGCTGGGTCCTGGCACCTCAGAGTCTTCTTCTTTGACCTCCTCCTCAGGTCTGATGCTTCCTTGTACTGTGACGACGTTGACATTCGCTTCAGCAAGACCATGAACTCTTGCAAAGTGCTGCAGATCCGCTACGCCAGCGTCGAGAGGCTGCTGGAGCGGCTCACTGACCTGCGCTTCCTCAGCATCGACTTCCTCAACACCTTTCTGCACTCCTACCGTGTCTTCACCTCTGCCATCGTGGTCCTAGACAAGCTCATCGCCATCTACAGAAGGCCCATCAGTGCCATCCCCGCCAGGTGGGCACTCTGGGGCCCTGGCATCCAGGGCAGAAAGGCTGCCTGTGAGTGGGGACGGTGCTCGGCTGCAGAGCACCAGGCAGGGCAGAGTCCTTTGAGGCCTCCTTCCTGTCTGACCAGTGCCACTCACCAATGCTGTTGACCCACAGGGCCCTGAAAGACCAAGAGACTCAGCCCAGAGCCCCAAGATCTTTGGCTAAGTTGGGGCTTGAACTCAGGGGCCTGAGCCAAGCTTTCAACTCACCCCTACTTAGAGCAACACAGGAGGCCCCTCAAGAATCATTTGGGGAATGCTGGGCTCAGAGTCATCAGATAAGTCTCTTCCTGTCCCTTAGCCTCAGCTTCCTTATCATAAGTCACCCTGAGGACCCTTGTAAGGATGGGGACAGATTAGCCTGGCGTGAGATCAGGGCCCCAATCAGGACACTGCGTCCATGAACCCTGGCCCTAAACCCTTCATCACAGGCTACCTGCTCAGAGGACCAACCCCAGACTTGGAGGTCATGAGAAGTGGGAGCCACCACTCTCGATCCTATGAAGCCCGGCCATCATTCACCCATTCACTTTGCTCCCCAGGTCCCTGGAACTCCTGTTTGCTAGCGGGCAGAACAACAAGCTCCTGTATGGCGAGCCCCCCAAGTCTCCGCGTGCCACCCGCAAATTCTCCTCCCCGCCACCCCTGTCCATCAGCACGTCCTCGCCCAGCCGCCGGCGGAAGTTGTCCCTGAACATCCCTATCATCACAGGTGGCAAGGCCCTGGACCTGGCCGCCCTCAGCTGCAGCTCCAATGGCTACACCAGCATGTACTCGGCCATGTCGCCCTTTAGCAAGGCCACGCTGGACACCAGCAAGCTCTATGTGTCCAGCAGCTTTGCCAGCAAGATTCCAGATGAAGGCGACACAACCCCAGAGAGACCTGAGGAGCTCTCTGCCCTCAACAAGCAGAGTGAGTGGCTGTGCGGGCACCCCATGTCACCAAGGGAGTGGGTGCCACACCTCAGGTTCCCAGCAGGAAGGAAGAGCATGGGGTCCCACAGGTCATATCAGCACTAGTGTGGGCCAGACAGGGAGAGAGCCATCAGGGTAGGAAGGCTAAAGTCCCTGTGGTGTCACCAGGCCTAGATAGGTGTCACCACCCATTCTCAGCAGTGTGGGCCTCCGTCTCCATGACAACCACACCACCCCAAGTCCCTGCATTCACTGCACCTGTCCTGAGGCAGACCTGTTCAGGACCCAGGAGACAGAGGTAACCAGCCATGTCCTGCCTCCAGAGGGACCAGACCCGATCCAGAGACTCGAGCACACAAACTGATAACATTCTGTTAGGGAGATGCCCAGAGCCGCAGAGCACGGGTGGAGAGAGCACCAGGGAGTTGAGAATCGGAGAAGGACCCACAGTTTCACCAAGAGAAAGAGAACATTTCAGATAAAAACAGATAAAGAACCAGAGAATCAGAAAATCAGGCTCAACCTCAGCCCACCTGGAATGCTGGATGGGAACAGGCTGAGGGGGATGAGGGAGCAGGTTGAAGATAGTGTGGGGACAGACTAGAGACAGAGCAGCCAGGGAGGGTGCAGAGACAGTGGGAATGGATGTGGGGGTGGGACGGGACCTGCTCTCAAGCTCCTTTGGCCACATTGGGAGGCTCAGGTGTGGTTCTCTTCTGGAGCAGCCCGGGTCATTGCCTGGGACCCACCAGCATGGCCTGGGTTAGCGTGGCACACACAGATCCACCACGCTGGCCTTAAGAGGAGGCCTGTGAAAATGACTCTTAGGATAGCCAGGGCTTCTCTCACAGTTAGAAGAGGGAGGCCCAGGACACCCCAGCAGTGACACAGTGGGAGAGGATAGAGGCTGTCACCACATCAATTCCACATCAAATAGCTGGCTACAGGACTTGCACAGCTGAAAACTGGCAACCAAGGAAAGAGCCAGCAGAGAGCCCCCTTGCCATCCCTAGGTCAGTAAACAGGCCCTGGGCACGGAATGCCATGCAACAGGAGCTTCCCTGAATGCAGCTGCTGTTAGGACACTAGACCCCGCTAAGGAGTCCCCTCAGACCAGGCTTCTTCCTCTGTAACTGATACTCATGTGTGGACATTCTTCCAAAAGACCTGTGCCCTTGGCGGGGTTTTCAAAGAAGTCAAGTATAAGTGCTTCCACTTGCCAGTTGGGAAACTGAAGCTTGGAGCAGGTAGAATATTTAACCAAGAACTCACTGTGCCAGAAGGGGGCTTTCAGCATAGGTTGTCGGTCTTCCCAGAGGATGCAAACCACACATCTCTCAGGGTTAGGAAGACAATCATTGCACTTGGGGGCATAGCACAAACTCAAAGGCTAGTGACCCTACAGCACTGTGAGGCAGAAGGGCAGCTCAGCACGGTGCTGCAACTCTCAGGCTCAGGAGAGGCCACTGACTGAACCAGCATCTGCCCTCAGCGAGATCTCAGCTGTGCCGTGAAGACAGGGCCCAGAGCGAAGCCTGCTGTGGAGGCTCACGGCGACATCGTGTGTGAGCAGGTCCAGAGGTCTGTGGCCAGTAAAGCTATGAAATGTTCTCTACCCAGAACATCTCCATTTCCTCTGTTTTGTTTCTATAAATTATCGACGTGAGTCTTCGAATCAATCAGTAACTGAGAAAGATACATTTTTTAAAAATTTTCTCACAGCCTCCGAAGTCTCTGTGAGAGAAGAGTCAGATATTGACCAAAACCAGAGCGATGAGGGCGATACTGAGACATCACCAACCAAATCCCCAACAACACCAAAATCGGTCAAAAGCAAAAACTGCTCAGGTACAGCTCACGGGTGTGACAGTGCGAGGGCCCTGGGGAGGGCAGCGGGTCGGGCCAAGGAGTGGGAGGAGCCTCACTCCTGCGTGATCCACAAGAGGCCCCTGGGCCGAGACTGTCCTGATGTTTCCCAGCCCCCACTCAACGGGGAGTGTCAGCCGGTCGTCAACACAGTGTAGTCACTGAAGGCAAAGCTGCATTTCACAGCAGTCAGGGCTCCCTCTCTGCTGGGACCCAGGGCAGCGGGCTCCAGACCCCAGGAGCACGGGCGGCTGAATCCCGGCTTCTGAAGAGCAGCAAGTCACCTGGCCTAGAGAGACAGAACCAGACACATCATGGCAGGCCACGGTGTCCACACGCACCCCTGCAGGGTAGCTGCATCTCAGAAGAAACCCTGTAAACCATTTGTTCTCATGGCTCAGGGTCCTGCCAGTTATGAAACCTCTTGTCTGTAATCACAGCATTCAGGAGGCTGAGACAGAAGGATCACCATGACTTTAAGGCTAGCCTGGGACTACATAGTGAGTTTGAGGTCAGCCTGAACTACATAGTGAGCCCCTTTTTCAAAAAGTCCCAACATCATAGTTCAGAGCTTTCTAGCTGCTATCATGTGAGTCTGTTCCAGAGACTCACGTGATAACGTTAAAGGTTTTTGGAGTCAGTTTCTACTATATACTACTATAAAATTATTAGCTATGATATTCTAGGGCATTTATACAGCTTTTCAGTCAATACAAAGTATTGCATCCTTGTTGTCTTTTTCAGTCTTTACACCAGTCTTTATAAGTAGGTATCAGCCAAAGATTACTGAGAGTCAGACAGGCTGGAACACATACCCAAGGTCTCACAGCTAGTGAGGGGTGACAGAGAATTTCAGACCTTGGAATGGACTCTCCATTGCTCTCTGATGTGTTGTGGATGTCAGATGCCAGATGGACCGTGTCCATCCCTATGTGCTGTCTGGGCAGGAGCTCAAGCCTGAGGCTGACAGGGTGGGAGCCATGGTGGGACAAAAGTCATAGTTGGAGGCTTGCTTCTGAGGCAGAAGTGTGGCTGGACCAGCCCCTCCCGGGCCAGCCCTGGGTATGTGACAGATGACCCTTCCCAGAGACCCCACACCCACCCCAGCCACCTGGTCAGCCTGGTGCCTAGACCCGGAGCTGGTCTTGGGCACCTGGTTCTCCCCAGCCTTTGGGTCTGGGACCAAGAGCAACTCATGGTGGGTCCCTCCTATTCACAGAATTCCCACTCTTCTCCTACAACAATGGAGTCGTGATGACCTCTTGTCGTGAACTGGACAATACTCGCAGTGCCCTGTCAGCCACCTCCGCCTTTGCCATAGCAACCGCGGGGGCCAACGAGGGCACCCCGAACAAAGAAAAGTACCGGAGGATGTCCTTGGCCAGCGCAGGTGTGCGGGCCTCTCTGCTCCCTGGTCCTCCCGAGGTGGCCCCTCGGTGGGCCTGTGGCGGGCGGGGACCTGCTAGGACCCCCGCGGAGCTCCCCACTTCAGCCGATCACTCTTGCTCACGGGACACCGACCTTCCCACGTCATTATTTGGACTTTTGCCCCCTTCAGCTCCTGGAGGTACTGGCACGCAGCCCCGTCTCTGCACTTGCTGGGGCACTGCCCACCCTGGCCTGGACCCCACACCTAGCACCAGCCTGCCCTGCATCCTCCCTGCCCACCACCAACAAGGTGAAACCCTGGCCCAGCCGCCTGGCATGCCCAGGAGGGTGCCCAGTCTCCCACTACCAAGCATGCCCTCCCCTCAGCCCAACCCAGACTTCCCGCAGACCCTGCTAGGCTAACCCTGCTCAGAGGCCCTTCTGCTCCTGGGACGAACTGTGCACAGCAGAGCCACTGCCTGTGAAGCCACTGTCCTTGACCCGCCCTCACCCCAGCATTCTGTCTCAGGGCAGCCTCTGAGGTCCTGTCACTGCCTGCATCAGCCTGCAGCCCCAGAATGAAGAGACTGGTGGCCCATGGTCCGTGTCCCCCAGGGCCTGTGGGCTCTGTCGTGTTGCTCCCTGCCCACCCATGGCCCTCGCCCCACAGTGCAGAGAATACCCAGAGCTATCAGACTGTGCTTGTCCTCACGTGTCCTCTCTCTTTGTCCCTATGCCAGGCTTCCCCCCTGACCAGAGGAACGGAGACAAGGAGTTTGTGATCCGCAGAGCGGCCACCAACCGCGTGCTGAACGTGCTCCGACACTGGGTCTCCAAGCATGCTCAGGTGGGTGGGCGCCCAGGTGTCTCCACATCACAGAAGGATTCCTCAGCCCCAGCGGAGAGACCCAGGTCATTCAAGAACACAGGGCTAGTGCCTCCTTGGCCTAGGTATCCTGGGCCTTTCTAAATGCCCTGTGCCCAAGAGTCTCACAATCCCACTGTGCCCCAGGGTGACAAAGTGGACAGTCTGCCATGAGCAGAGACCAAGAGACCCTCCTTGAGGCTAGCCCAACCATTGTGAACAGCTGACAGCCTGTCTTCTTCCCACAGGACTTTGAGACCAACGGTGAGCTCAAGTGTAAGGTGATCGGTTTCTTGGAAGAGGTCATGCACGACCCTGAGCTCCTGACACAGGAGCGGAAGGCTGCAGCCAACATCATCAGGTCAGGGCCACCGGGCCAGCCAGGCAACCCCACTTCTGCTGCACTGAGCAGGCCCAGAGGGGCAAGGAGGGCCCATTCCAGACAGGATGTTGGGGGGGTCAAGGTGGAGGTGAGCCCTGGTTCCAGGGGTGGTCCCTGTGTGTGGCCCTCCCTCCATGCCCAGTAGCCCCGAGCTCCCCATGCCAGTGCTTGTGCCCAGAGTGCTAACTAGCTATGTATAGGTGGCTATTTCGAGCCTTTGTTTATTACAAGTGGATATAATTAAAATTCAGGTCGTGGGCTACATAAGCAGTGGGTGCCTGTGTGCTGCTGGACCTAGCAGATAGCACCTCTCCCCCCGGAGGGAGTTCAGGGCACAGCGTTGGCAATGCCATTGGTAGAGTCAGCTCAGTTAAACTGTGTGTCCCCGGCCTGCTTGTCCCAGCAGCCCCGTGGCCTGGCCTGTGACCTGTTCCACGTTGGGCAAGCCTCTCTGAGCCTCCTTTCCTCCTACACCGTGAGGCCAGTGAGGTGGGGCTGAGGCAGTGCAGCATCTGCGGGCTGCTCCTCCTGCCCACAGCACTCATCTCCGGCTCACCTGAGCCACTGATTGCACTGGTTGAGGCTGGAGGCTTGTCCTGATGTGTCACTGGGATGCAGTGGGGCAAGGCCGCACTCAGAGATGTGTCCCAGGCTGCACTCTGGAGTGACACCCAGGCTGACTTGCTGTCCACAGCCCAGCCTGGCTCCTGGCCATCGCCAGCACTCACAGACATGAATCTGAGTTCATTCCCGGGGGAGCTGCCAGCCTCGCTGCCCGCCACTACTTAGCTCCCACTCTCCCCGCCTGGCTGCCCTGCTCTCTTCCCCTTCCTTCCCCACTCTGGTCTTTGCCATGCCTGAGGCTCCCTCATTTCCACTCTGGTCCTCCAGGCTTGGGCTCCTGTCCCCGTGGGGCATCATCTTCTACACCAAGTGTGCAATAGTCCCTGCTCCCTATAGCCACTGACCTGCTAGGGTCTCTCACAACCAGGCGTGTGTGCAGAAGCTCAGGGCCTGAGCGCCCAGGAGGGACCCTGCCCAATCGGGGGACAGGATCATCAGGACCAAGAGGAGGGGCAAAAGTGTGAAGGAGGGCAGAGGCGTCCACCTGGGTAGGCTGAGAGATACTGCCTTTGAGGGGATCTGGGGACTTACCTGCCTTCTGTCCCCAGGACTCTGACCCAGGAGGACCCGGGTGACAACCAGATCACACTGGAGGAGATCACACAGTTGGTAAGTGGGGCTGCCTTGCCCACCCATGAGCCCTAACTGAGGACAGCAATCTCCTGCATTCATGTCCTGTGGCTACTGTGACACACTGCAACAAACTGGAAGGCTGAAATGACAGAAATGTGTCTTCTCGGTTCTGAAGGCCAGAAGTCTGAAGGTGTGGTCAGGGCCTGACCCTCCCCCTAACCCTCTGGAGGCCCCAGGGAAAGACTTCTCTGCCTCTGCCAGGTAGCCCTGGCACACCTTAGCTTGTGGCTGTGTCACTCCAGTCTCTGTTCCTGTGATCACATGGCTGCTTTCTCCCTGTGCCTTGCTTCTGTGTATGTGTTTCTGTTCATATCCCTCCCCCTTTCTTTTGCAGTCCTGGGGACTGAACCTAGGACCTGAGGTACAGACTGAGGTACATCCCCAGCACATTTCCTGTCTCAACCTCAGGAGTCCTGGGAACTGTACGGAGTGATTACTACGAGAGTTTGGGGGGTATTTCCTTTAGGCCAGCTTGAGGCTTGTTTGGCTCACAAGAACACACGTGTCATGGGAGCCAGGTGACCTCACAGGAGGCTTATGAAAGTCACGGGCCTTAGAGATCAGCAGATTCGCTGTCATGACATCTGTGTCAGAAGAGCCGATGTGCCAGAGGTTTGGTGCCAGATGAAGTCACCTTCCGCCTGTTTACCTGCCTGGAAAGGACAGGCCCTGGGAACATGTGTCCGCTGGGGATTACGTACTGCCTAGTGGTGCCTGGTCATTTTCCTCACAGTCAGTGGACGCACCCCAGAGTGCCATTGCAGCCCCTCAAGCCCACTGCCCTGTCGTGGCCAGGGTTTTTCAAAACAGGCTCACTATGCTCTCCAGAGGAGCAGATGTGCCCTGTGGGCTCAGCCCAAGGCTGAGGGGTGACCTCTAATCTGTGGAAGTGCCCAGTGATGAGGACTTAGGACTCAGAGTCCTGGCCCCCACTTCTCCCCTGTCCCCACTCCTGACTAGAGTACAGGTGGGTTCACCCATGACTAGGCCCAGGCTGCACCACGATCACACCACACCCTACCCCCATCCCTGGCCACGCCCACAGTCTGTCATGCCCACATCCTGACCTTTACCCTCCACACCCTGGCCTTCCCCATGCCCCAGCCCCTGAGCATAGCACAGGCCAGTGCCCTCCACAACCCACATGGCCCCTGGGCAGGAAGTCGATACCTGGACATCACTTCTTCTAGGCTGAGTGCTGGGTAATGCCCCCCGGGCCTTCCTAAGGAAAGAACAGCATGGTGCCCACTTCCCAACAAAGCCTGGCTGAAGTGTTTTCCCTCTAGAGCTAGAGGGGCCTCTGTCCCTTTGTGAAAGCCTTGGCTCTTCAGAAGGAAGGACTGCCGGCCAACCTCTTCCTCACCATAGAGAGGGGGTTTCTGCCAGCTCTGACCTCTGTCCCGGGGTCACAGCAAGGAGTTGAGGCCTCTCACCCTCTGTGCCCAGCCTGAACCTTAGACGTACCCTCAGCCATGACTATAGGCCCAACTCAGCCTAGGACCTCCAGCATGGATGCAGCTAAGTGTAGGCCTGGTGCCTGCGGCCATGTGGAGCCCCTCAGCCCATGGTCTTCTGCCATCCTAAGAACTTTTCCCAAGAGCCTTGTGTCCTTCTGCCCTGGATCTGGCCCTTTGCTCTCTACTGTGGTGGTCCATGCCTCTCCACACCTCTCACAGGACCAGGTGCCTGGTACCTGTGTATCTTGAAGTAGGGATGGTCCCTCTGATGCTGTGGCTTTCCAGTGTTCCACAAGGGCCTGATGGGAAGGGAGCACGTGGCCCACAGCAAGCCAGGTCAGGGAGTCTGAGGGGACCTACTTTGCCATGATGGGTACAGATGGCTGTCTGGCCCCTCTGGGCAGGGTAATGAACACAGAAAGCAAAAGTCCTGAGTGAGGAGATAGTTCCCGCTCTTGATTGGCTTCCATGTGGGAGGCCCTTCTACTCTTGAATGGCCCATTGGTCCTGAGGATGTGTCAGACCTTGTTCCTGACCCATCCCTGAGTGAACATAGTTACCTCCTCCCTCCTCCAACTCCCTCCAACCATCCTAGATACTTCCGGGAGGCCCTTGGCCTCCTCCCCAGAGCCTTACCATGGGCACCACTGTCTCCTAGCTAATGATCCTGAGGGCTTCCTGGTCCAGGGGCTCAAGTTGGTGGATACCCTTAAAGATGGTGTCCACAGTGGCTTCCCAGGGTCAGAAGCCAGGAGTGTGGTACCAGAGGACTGGGGCAAGTGGCTATTTTCTTGGCAGGTGGGAGCACCAGCCCAGGAGCCCATCGAACTTTGGAGCCCACACCTACTAACCAGTTTCAACAGGAAACCGCTGAGCTGGTTTGGGGCCCAGACAGAATCTGACAAAGCAGCCTGTCATGGCCGATCTGGCCCCACTGGGCTGAGAGCCTGGGCCAATCCTGGCCTCTGGGCCTTAGCGTGTGATCTGATGAAAGGATCACAGCAGCCCTTGGGCAGGTCATGGCAGCCCTGAGGACAAGGCGGGTCCTGAAAAAGAGCTCCTGCCTCCACCTACCTCCTCACACCCCAACCTCCAGGGACCCTGCCCCCAGCCACAGGGCCAGAAAGCCAAGAGCACCTTGTGCCCTAACTCGAGAATTTGTCCCCCAGGCGGAAGGCGTGAAGCCTGAGCCCTTTGAGAACCACTCGGCCTTGGAGATCGCAGAACAGCTGACCCTGCTGGATCACCTTGTCTTCAAGAAGATTCCTTACGAGTAAGTGGGTGCAGACACTGTGCTGCTTCTCAACACATCCACCCACGGCTCATCCCTATGCTCCAGAGCTGTGGGACTCTGCCCAGCCGGGCCCCCACCCAGCCCAGTTCTCTCCTCACCAGTGAGCCACATGAGTGCGTGCACACACATCGTGCATGCCCACACACACATACCACTTTCTCTCTCTCTTCCACAAATGTCTCTAACTCAGAGCTCCTATCCTGAAAGTCTAAAGAGTCCGAGTACACGTAGATGTGTGTGAATGTGTGTGTGTGTGTGTGCGCGCGTGCACATGCATGTGGTCCATAAAAGCTAGCTTTGGGGACAACTCTGGATGTTGAGGGAGCCCCAAACCCTGAGGCTTCCCCCTATGGATCATCGTTGGCCCCTGCCCACCCCACTGTGTTCATAGTAATCGGGCTCTTTGGGTCTTTGTGTCCCTTTTTCTTCATCCCTGTGCAGACGTAATGCCATATCTGTGAACACTATTAAGTGCACTATTGGAGGCCAGTCAACCCTCCAATCTGCCTAGAAAGGGGAAAAGGGGACACTGAAGGCTAAAGAAAGAAAGACAGTGAAGACATCATTTCATAATAGGTGAGGTCAGTGCCTCAGAGTGGCCAAATTCAAAGACACTCAGAGCCAACCACTGTTAATTGGGTACACACAATGCTTGGAGGGAGCATCAGGGGCCTTACAATTCGTAGTAATCCTGTGTTGATGAGGGCGATAGGGAGATCATTCTTTTTCTTTTTCTTTTTCTTTTTTTTAAGTTTTAGTTTTTTGAGACAGGGTCTCACTTTATAGTTCAGGCTGGCCCTGAACTCACTGTGTAGCCCAGGTGAACCTCAAACTCACAGCAATCCTCCTGCCTCTGCCTCCTGAGTGAGTGTTGGGATTACAAGTGTGCGCCACCATGTCCAGCATTGTGCTATGGGGTACCGAGGATCAGGAATACCTCAGTCAGACACTGGAACGACTGAGCTAAATCCCCGGGAGAGTATTCTTACAAGATAGTGGGCTTGTACAGAGTCTGTCCTCCCCCCACAAATGAAACTTTCCCCTTTTTTATTACTTCTTGACTGTCAAAGAACCAGGAAGTCTTCAGCCAATGTACTCTTGCCCTTGAGCCTCACAGTATCCCCAGACCACTGAGGTCCCAACTTGTGACCAGAGGCAAGAAGGAATTATGTTTCCACATGCCATAGCCGAGTCATGGCATTGAGCTTTGGACACTATAGTCATACATTAATCATGAAATGATTTTTCCAAAAAAAAATTATGTAGACGGGCTCTCGAAGGGCACAGTCCTCCCTATCGGCACTGCTAAACCATGGGGTTGTTTTGGTTCTCACTCTTATATTAAAGCTGAAGTGAACAACCTTGTGGCAAAATATTTCTCTGAATTTCTAACAATTGTTCCAAAATATCCCCCAGAATGGGAATGGCCGAGGGACAGCACTTAGGAAAGCTGCCACGGGCCTTCCTGACTTCACGCCCTCGAGGGTGAGGAGCAGGAGACCAGATGCCTCGTCTGATCACCTTGTCACCCAGCAGTCAGTGGCTTCTCCTGAGGTCACCAGCAGTGGAGCACACTGCTGCCCCGCCAGCCGGTCCTCTAACCTTTCAACTGCCCCTCTGTGGGCTCCTCTAGTTCCCTGATCTATCCTCAGTCACCAGGAAAGGACTACATGGAGCTTTCCCCACCACAAAGAAAGTCCCCTCACCGAACTCGAAGCTGCAGCGCTGGGCCGCTCCGCATTGCCCAGCAGCCTCCGGACCCCTGAGGACGTTTGCAGATGGGAAACCGAGGCCCTGGGGCACAGCAGCCTGTAACCTCACAGTCTTCACAAGGCAGGGACCAACTTTAGCTCAGACTCTGGCAGAAGGTCACACCCTAGAAGTGATACCTGCAAACTGCCAAGAAACAAGGGTGCCAGCAGCTGGGCAGCAGCCCTGACCGTGTGCACCTCTGTCCTGCTCCTTTTTGCAGAGAGTTCTTCGGACAGGGCTGGATGAAGCTAGAGAAGAACGAGAGGACCCCTTACATCATGAAGACCACCAAGCACTTCAATGACGTGAGTGTGGGCAGCCCCCTCCCTCCCGATCTTGCCAATCTTTCCTGGGCAGGTCTGCAAGGCCTACACAGAGGCAGACAGTGGAAACCAGATTGGCCGGTTCCACTTCACCTCGGTCTGTTAGGTGAGGACACTGAAGAGTCTACAGATGTCCTGGGACAGTCACACAGAGCCCCCGAGACAAGGTGGACAGAGCATGGTCCATCCTCAGCAGGCACCACACAGGGCAGAGGGACGGGGAGGGTGAGCAGAGTGCAGCACCTCAGGATCAGAGACCCAGCTTAGCTGGCAAAGGCAGGTACAGTCCTTCCCACATGTGCCACACCTGAGACCTCAGGGCCTCGTGTGTACCAGCCAGGAGCATCCACTGCCTGGAGGGATGCAGTGTGTTCTCTCCACCCTGGGCCTGTCACAGAAAGCAAGACGGTGCCATACAATGGTCCCAGATGGCTAACTCTAAGACACTGAGTTCCCACACGTGTCACACACATACACACATGTACCACGAACACAGCCATACACATGCACGTGTGTACTCCCAGAATGGAGAAATGAGAGAGCATCCAGAGGGGATCCAGACAGGTCCCAGCATCTTAGAGCCAACATCCACACCTGCAGGGGTCACTTCCCAGGTTCCCCAGCGAACTCAGCGAGTGCCCTGGCTGAGCGCGGCCTCGGGCCTAGCACTGCTTTTCGTGTGCAGCGTTCACCGGCCTGAGGACAAGGCTGGTCTCACACTTGAGGCTCCGGAAGGGGCTCCAAAGACTCTGCGGCATTGTGGGGGGAGAGTGCTGGGTAAGAAAGTGACACAGGAGAGCAAGGCCTGGCTCTCCTCTAAAAATGCGAGCTCGTGTTCCCAAAATTTAGGAATAAATTTCAGGAACTACTGAAGGAGGTTCGAGTAGAAAAAGGTTTATTGGATAGAAAGAGAGAGAAAGGGCTTCTGTCTAAGAGAGACA
The DNA here is from genome assembly GCA_004026965.1 of Petromus typicus. Classification (NCBI taxonomy): domain Eukaryota; kingdom Metazoa; phylum Chordata; class Mammalia; order Rodentia; family Petromuridae; genus Petromus; species Petromus typicus. The sequence goes on along the minus strand of PVIR01001836.1, from coordinate 18,806 downwards.
GAAGGGGAACCCAGACAGGTGGGAACCCAAGGTCGTCTTTTCTAAGTGGGTATTTAAGGGCTAAAGACCACGAGGTGGGATGGGTTTAAAGTAGGAGCCCCCAATAAAATTCAAGGAGGTGGAATCTTGATCAAATTAGGTCCAATAAGAATTTAAATCATACAGGGTCCCTCTTCCCCATCAGAAGGCTCCTCCAGACGGGCCAAACTCTTGGCCCTTTACCCCAGGGAATCTAAATTACTACATTCCTGGGAGGGGATGGATCTAGACCCTTAATTCTCCATTGACCAGATCATAAGGCTTTAATTGGTCACTGATGCTCCCGACCCCTGGCAACAGTGAACCCTCCCCTCCTGTGAACCTTCTCCCAGGGCCCGCCCCATCTATCTGCCTGCTATTTTTACCTATAATAAAAGGACTAATCAGGACTGCATCCCTGTGTTTAAGTGCCAGCCCCTGGCCCAGGGCCACCTTGTGACAGTCTTTGGGGCACTGGCAACCTTTCATTCCTGCCAGTCTGATGACCAGCTCCCTTTGAGAGCCCTTGACAGCTGGAGGAGGGAGCACACAGTCCTACTTGGCCCAGCACCTGGCAAGGCCACCTGTGCCCCTAGCAAGGACAACTCATAACTCACCCAGGCTGAAGGGACTCCAGAGCCCAGAGGAAGAGGAAAGCTGGGACTATAGTGCCAGCTTCCAGCCTGGGAACCAGGTGACTCTGTAGTGAACACACTGGCAAAGCGGTCCCACAGCTGTCCCAGGAGAGACGGAGACAGGAGGCCTCGAGAGTGTGCTCCACCTCACACGCCCTGGCAGGGCACCAAGCAGCCGCACTCAGCCCAGTCCTTGCCCCTGTGTGCCCTCACTGTACCTTGTGGCAGGCGTACGTGACAGACTCCGTGGGCTTCTTCCCCTTTAATTCATTATTCTCATAGATGGAGGAAGTCTTTGAAGTGCTAAGAGTTCTCACCAAGAACAAATATTGACTTTTTATAATTTTCCTCCTGCCACCTTTTGATGTGGTAAATGACAGCTTTCCATATTCTCATATCCAGAGACCCTTGTATCCCAGGCCCAAATCCACTGAGAGGCCCTAAACACACAGGTGTGTGATTTCCCCATTTTGTCCTGTGTGTCTTTGGTGATGGTACCAAAGTAATGCTGACTTCATAGATTAAATAGGCAGGTATTCCTTATTTCTCTCTTTCCTGGAAGATTTGGCTAACCCACTTCTTCAAGAATAACAAAAACAGTGTAACCAGGGGTTAGGGCTATAGCTTAGTGGTAGCGAATGTGTTTAGTGTATATAAGGCCCTTGCTTCCATTCATAGCACCAAAAAAGAAGAGAACACTTAGTGGAACATTTTTTCCTTTGGCAGCTTGGGTTGCTTATCAGCACTGGGAAGGGGGTCCAGGCCCACACGATCCTAAGCACACGCTGCATCACTGAGCTGCATCTCAGCCAAGTTCAGCGTTTTCTTGCTGGAGAGATATTTTAACTACAACCTCAACTTAGTTAAGCGATATAATCCAGGCACTGTTCTGTGTTCCTTCCTGATTCTCCTAAGTAGTTTTCCACACTTTTTTAGTTCTCTAAGCTCTTCTTCTTGATGTGTGTCCTTTAGATGTTTTTCCAAGAGTTTCTTTCTTTTTTAATAATAAAGAGCCTTTTATTTCTGAGCTGAGGCTTGAACCCAGGGCCTTGTGCGTGCTAGGCAAGTGCTCTACTACTGAGCTACACCCAAACTCTTTTTATTTTAAGATGGGGTCTCACTAAATTGTCCAGACTGAGCCTTGTACAATTTGCTATTCTTCTGCCCCTGCCCGCAGAGCATCTGGGTGTACAGACATGTGCCACTTGCCCTGTTCACCAGTAGATTTTTTTTCCTCATAATAATTACAGATTCTTAGAAAGATACAAGGAGGTCAGTACTTCCTGCTGCACCAGCTCCTGGCAGTTCAAGGTCCCTGACTGCCACTTCGCCCCTGGGGCTCCTCGGGGTCATCTGACTTATTCCTGGCTGCATTACTCCTGCGCAGGCGCAGGAGTACCTGGGGATCTCCCCTGTGGTGTGTGTCTTGCCCAAGCGGGGTGTGTGGTGGAGGACTCTCAGACGCTGCGGGCTAACTGCGCTCTCCCAAGAACCTCAGAATTCCTCCATCGAGGTCTGTAGGGGATTTCTATGGGAATCTAATCATGTTTATTTTTGGGGTACTGGGACTCAAACTCGGGACCTTATGCTTTCCAGGCAGGTGCCAGAACCTCTGAGCTAAACCCTCAGGCCCTACATTGCATTTTCTAACTGATTATTATTAATTTATAGGAAAACATTTTATTTTCATAAGTTGAGTCTACCCAGCTATCCTAGTTGTTCTCCATTCCCTTTTAGTAAGTCTCAAACAGTCATGTCTGCAAAGATTGATGATTGATTGTCTCAGCAAGACTTATTCCTCTTACTTTTTTCATATTTTATTGCATCGGCTCAAAGATCAGCAACTTGATTGCTTCCGAAATCATCCGTAATGAGGACATCAGTGCACGGGTAAGCGCCATCGAGAAGTGGGTGGCCGTGGCCGACATCTGCCGTTGTTTACACAACTACAATGCCGTGCTGGAAATCACCTCCTCCATGAACCGCAGTGCAATCTTCCGGCTCAAAAAGACGTGGCTCAAAGTCTCTAAACAGGTGTGGGCAGAGGCTGACACCCCTGCAGCTTGGAACTGAGCTGGGGTTGGGGAGAGAGACCCCCAGGGTGGCCGCTGGGCATCTGAAGGCGGGCAGGGGCCTGGGTGAGGGCTCACACCCCTTGATTAGACAGACTCGCCCCATCTCTCAGCAACACAGTATCAGTCCCACAGACACAGCTTTGGAAACTGTAGGACTCTGACTCATACTGAGTAATTCCTCTCCACCATAGAAAATGTGAGGCCATGATTGTTGGACACTGTCTCTTGGTTAGGACAAGAGTGGGGGCTTCATAAGGGTCCCTTTCAAGTCTGCAGGGTGGCTAAGATGACTGTCACATGATCTCTTCCCAGGTCACTAATTTCACCGGCTCTCTAGCCTCTAGAATTAAGTGGCCGGTTACCCCTCAGAATTGGTTATATCAGGTACGAGTCTGATCTTTGTTCATTCACAATACAGCTCTGAACCACTGAGAAGCTTCGCATCATCTAGGCTGGTTGGGTCTGTTGAGATTCAAGCAGAGATGTGGACAAGGCCTGGGCTAATCCAGCTTGGTACCTCTCCTCCCACCCTCCTCTGTCAGGATGAAGTCTTCCTTTCCAGGGTGCTCTCAGCCAACCTCCTTTTTCTCTTCCCTCTGGGGACCTCCTGGAACCCACTTTATGCCTTTCTTGGCCACAGTCTTCAGCACACAATCTTCACAGAGTTGGTCTTTCTGAAATCTTCCATTCTCTCCCAAGACTATGGATAGAAGGCAATGAATAGGCAGAGCACGTGCCTCACTTGCTCTTCGGGACGGGGGCCGGCTGACCTGGTCACCCAAGACACAGACATGCCTCTGACCTCCACTCTCTCCAGCTGAGTGGAGACTTCTCCGGCCCTTCTGCTCATGCAACAGCTGTGTCTGCAGAATTGTTATCTCTCTACTGTGCCCACTGGACATTTGTGACCTGCTAAATGCACATTCTCTAGACTGCCAGAAATACAGCCTCGGCCTTCAGTTCTTAGCACTCCCTTAAATGCACTGGCCCAACACAAAGACAAATTTCACCGAGTCATTCCAGCGCCGGACACGAATGGAGCATCACATGCAGTTTAGGACCTTTTGTTCCTCCCTTCTTCTTTCATCCCCATCCTCTTTGTAATCCGTCACTGTCCCTCAGGGAAGGATCCGATGCTTCTTGAGATGGCATCAGTATGTGACAAGGCTTTGTGTGTTTGCTCACCACACTTGCTGGGGATGGTTGCACTTTGGTAGGGACAAAAGCTTCTCTTGCAATTCCTTTTGGCCTCTTGGGGAGGAAATATTCTTGGCCTCTAGAAGGCTTCCATTCAGCAAACAGGAAGGGCTGTCATAAACTGTCTCTGTCTCCCCAAGGCAGGCTCTTTTGGCTTGGTCCCCATTTCAGTGACACATTGAGCCCCACTCACCTTCACCCCCACTAGTGCTCTACTTAGCAAAGTTGCCCAAGGGGCTGGTTCTAGGACATTGAAGAGAGGGGAAGCTGCTGACTCAGCTGGAGACAAGTGAGCTTGTTCAAGTTGGAGCACACTGGTGAGAGCACCAGGGAAAGCGCTGTGGCTTCGCAGGCTGTGTGACTCATTCCTGGATAAGTGTGACAGCCCCAGGAGAAGCAAGTAACACAGGAGCTCAGAGATGTGGAAGAAATAACATGGGCTCAGTATCCCTGGCCAATACAGCGGAGCCACCTGTCGGAACAGCTTTGCCCATTTCCATGGCCTCAAAACTTAGTGACACTTCACCCAAAGCGATAGGGACCTCCTGATCTAGCCTCTGTCACCCCAACATCAACAATGTCTGAGTTAGTATTGCCCCCTGAGAATACTAGACTGCCCTCTGCTTTTCAGGGTGACACACTGGGACCCAGGGAGAGATGCAGAGTGATTTGCTTGATGTCCTGAGGGGGTTGGCAGAGCCTTCCCAGACCACTCCTCTGCTTTGAGTGGACAGGAGCAAGAAGGGGGCAGCCCTGAACGACACTTCTCCTGGTGGGGAAGGTGTGGAGCCACCTGGAAGCTCTACTCTTCTTTCTCCTCAAAGGGTGCACACACACTGATCTCTTCTCCCATCAGCATGGAGACTTCGGTTGTCATTCTCTGTGGGCAGAGTTCTCAGATAAGTCTGACGCAAAAACTGAGCACATTGTCTTTTTTAGCCTTTTAGTTATTTTGAGACAGTCTGGCTAATGCACTAAATTGACCAGATGAGGCTCCAACTTGCAGTCCTCCTGCCTCAGCCTCCCAGAGTGCTAAGACTGCAAGTCGGTGCCTCTGTGCCAGGCCACAACTGAGCAACTCTTGGCCCCTGAGGCCATGTCTCCTCCAGGACGATTACCACTCCTGGTCATGTGGCACATGAGCGTGGTTTCTCAGCCAGACTCTGTATTTTAAGACTCCATACGGAGATGAAGCCCTAATCTTTCATTACCTTTTATGACTGAGGATGCTAAGGAGCCCAGAAGGGAAGGGATTTTCCATGGCCTCCTTGGGAGAAGAGCTCAAAGCTCAGCCCAAGGAAATGTGCTCTTGGATCACACCTGGCCTCTTTAGCCAGGCTCGGGCCTGGGACTCTGCACCAGCCAGTATGTGAGCTTAGCATTGGGCCAGTTCTTACCAAGGGGTTCTCTACGGAGAGCTTCTCTCCTCCTGGCCAATCCATCCTCCAACTTTCTCTTGGTTCTTTTGTTTGGGGGTGTTCTTAGTTTATTGAAGTAAAGGTGTGAAGAGAGGCAGGCTATCTGGTCCAGCCTGTGAGAAGATCCTAGTCACAGTCTGGATACAGGCTTCTTGGGGTCACTCACCAAGGCCTTCTGATGCAGACCGCCCCATGTCTCATGCACGCTCAGAACCCACACCAGCTTGTGTTCTGTGTGACGTACACAAAGGCAGACAGGAAATAAGGACCCACTCCTGACTCCTGAGGAGGCTGGGGATGAGGTTGACAGATGCAAGAGGCTCAGACAACAAGGCAAATATGGCAGCATACTGGAGTGGGACCAGGGCCATGGGCCTTGACACATGTCGTGTGTCAAATGCTTCTAATTCCTTCTAGACAAAAGCCTTGATTGATAAGCTCCAAAAGCTTGTGTCATCAGAGGGCAGATTTAAGAATCTCAGAGAAGCTCTGAAAAAGTAAGTCATGTGTCATTTTGTCATTGTTATGTTTAAAACTACAGACCTGCTTCGCAGAGGCCTGGCCAAGCCACACCACCAGAGCAGGATGTCTGTCTGTCTGCCTGTGTCCTGTCTTCCACAAGACCCCTAACTTCCTGGCCCGTGTGCTGGGTCAGCTTTTCCTCCACCATCTCCAGGGCTGGTGGCATTTTCCCAGAGGGACACAGGAATCCTTGTGGTCATAGCAGCCGTAGCTTTCAAATACTTTTTTGTATTTTAGACATTCTGAACCACATTGTGTTCGGCTCAGTGTGTTTATTTAATATGGGTGTCTTCCCTTTTTCACTTGAGAATTGGTCATCAAACCACAGAGTATATTAGAGACAGAGCCATCTTGGAAGGAAAGAAATGCAGTTTTAGAGTTACTCCAGCCTTACAGTTTGCGGAGCACTTCCCTGGCCGCTGCACACGCAGCCCCACCGACCTGACCTGTGAGGCGGGTCTCCCAGGCAGAGTGCTCCACGCACTTTGACCAGAGCGGCTCTTTGCTGTGGGAGGCAGCCCTGTGCACAGTTGGGTTCATGGCAGCATCACCAGCATCCGCCCACAGATGCTCACAGTATCCTGCTAGAGCAACCCAGACGGTCGCCAGGCAGCCAGAACTGCCCTCTGGAGGACTCCAAGGCCCCTCCCTCAGTCCCGTTTTCTCAGAACAAAGCTGGGGCACAAGAGACTGTGCCAAAGACACATGACCATAGCACCAGAGCCCCAACTATGCCCAGGCCAACTGCAAGGCCAGTGCTGGGAGGTCTGCCATGGACAGCAGCCTCTCTGGGAGGCAGCGGCTCAGCAGCTCTGCCCACCCTGTGGCTGCGCCTCCCCGAGAACTGTGAGCTTTGCCATTATCAACCTCACAGAGAGCCTCCTCTGGCTTCTTTTGTTGACCCTCATGGAGTCCCTTTTTCTTCTTTGCCTGTGTGGCTACTCTGCCCTGAAGAGACCCTGGGAGCCCCACGCGTGCTAGATCCAGAGGATCCTTTCTCTTCCCCAAGGTGGGATCACTGCCCTGGTACCTGGGCAACAGACAGACAAAGCCTCCAGCCCTTGACAGCGGCTTGGATGCCCTGCACAGCCCAAACCACCATTGCCTCCTCTTGTGTCCTCCTGTCGTTCTTGGTCACCCTCCCCAGCTCCGTGTGCCATTGCCTTGGCCATCTCCACTTTGTTTGTGTTCTCAAACAGATGTTGCCACATCTGTGCTGTCTGGCCATCTTCCCTCTGCCAGGGCTCCCCGAAGCCCCCGTGGACTGCGCTTATGGGGAGCGGCCCTACCCTGCATTCTCCAGTTGTCCGTCTGCCCTGGCACTGTCCCATCTGCCTCCTTCATATGCTTCTTCTTCTGCACAGCAGCCACACCACTGTCTGCACTGCCTGGGTGGCCCTGATCTGTCTGAGTCCCCTCCTGACTCTTCCTTCTTTCAGGTTTTCGTGGGCCCATGGGTCCCCTGGCTCCTCTGCTGCCGACAGCATGGGGCAGCGGCGGCCTTTGTGGGTTCTGGAGTTAAGACCATTGTGCCAGCCAGGCCGACTTCCTGGATGAGTAGGGCCAAAGATCTTTTCATACACAGTAGGGTCACAGGAGCCCAGGAGATCTGTGTCACCAGGCAGGGGACAATGCAGGAGAGAAGTAACAATCTGCAGGCGCAGCGGGTGACCTGTCTGGTTGAGGAGCCCGCTGTGGAGTGTGCAGCCCCATTTGTATTTCCCTGGGAATCATTTTCAGCCTATGATTAAACTCTGCAGCCTCCTACCAGCACCTGCAGCAGAACATATGCCTTCACTGGCTGAGACCTCCCCCTCAAAACCACACCCCAGCCTCCCAGCCAGACTCTCAGACGTCCCTTGCTCTCCACACACACTCTTGGCCGTGCTCACCCCTTCAGTGCTCTGCCTGGGAACCCAAGAGTGACTCTGTCTCTCCCTCAGTCCCTCCTACCACATCTCACTGGGCAGAGTATCCCCATAGCTCTGTGCAAAAAAATGCAGACAAGAACTCAGCTGTGCGATTCCTCTTGGGCCAGCTCCCTTCGCCAGCCGTGTCTAACCCCAGCCCAGGAAGGACACTGGCATAGCTGGACTTTTCGTCTTGAATTTGAGTGGGAAATCCTTGAATCAGAGGAACACAGCACAGGTTTCTGCCCTAGGTGGTTCCCCAGAATTTAGGGAGGGGTCTCCGAAACAGCTGTCTGCCAGGCCACCCCAGCACTAGCGAACACGGTGAGGCCACAGGTATCATCCAGAGTTTAGAGTCCCTGGCCTCCTACAGGCTGTGTGCTTGTTTCTACCCTCATGTCTGCGTGGACAGACAGAGCAGCTCATGTCTAGGGGACAAAAAATAAGACAGGGCCCTCTACCCGAACCTGTAGTGATTTTGTGTTTTCCCAGGGTCTTGTTCTCAGGCTGGTGTTCAGCCCACACAGCATTTGTGCAGGCAGGTCTGCCAGCATATGTGAGCTTTTCGGATGAGCTGAGGCCATAGGCAAAGCCAGCTTCCACCTCCGCAAGACCTCGGCACCCACGGGGAAGGAGCCCTGCACACTGCATGTGCCTCCTGGTCCAACGCTCAGCAGTGCCCAGGCAGGCATCTGTAGGGCCCGCGGGCCATCCTCATTGTCCTGGGCTCTGAGCAGGTGTGAGCCAGAAAAACCCTGCTGACGACAGCATGATGTGCTCTCCTGCTAGGCCCCACAGGAAGTTCTGGGTGGGTCAGTCTGAAGGGGCTGCTGGCCTCACCTGCAAGTCAGTGGACGCACAGCGCCCATTTTCCTGAGCCATGGAGCCCCCTCGGTGTCAGGGAAATCTGTCCCTGACCATTCCTGTAGGCTGAGCCATCAAAGACCCAGCAAGGCTTAGGGTCTCTGAATCTTCAGTCACTCCTCCCCATGCAGGTGTGGGCAGATCAGAGGAACTGGTGAGGGGAAGAGGTTAGGAAGGTGGATGAGAAAAAGTGGAGGGGGACAAAAGAGGAAGAAGAGGAAAGGGCAAGTGGAGGGGTGGTTAAGGGCTAGACAGGTGAGGGAGACAAATGGAATGAATGAGCAAGACAGGTGAGGGAGACAGCGATGACAGCCAGGGACGGGTGCTTAGGAAAAGGTGAAGGGGCCTGGATGATGGAGGATAAGTGAGGGCACAAGTGACAGCATCAGTGAAGGCAGAGAGCACCCACACAGCCTGCCCATCGGCAGACTGGACAGCCTGCCAACCCTACAGCCTCTGCTGAGATCTTCAGCTTATTCTTCATCAGGGCCGTGAGTCTGGGCCTCAGACTCCAGTCAGATAGAAGGAAATGAAAGACTGAACAGTAACAGCTCTCTATGGGAAGGGCAGAGGGACCCAGGCAGCCTTTCTGTGCCTGTGCCTGGATGAGACTGACACCTCTAGGGACAGAACTGGGGTCTCAAGCATGCCATGCAAGTGCTCCAGCTCTGAGCTGTGTCCCCACCAGAGCCCTATGTCTATTAGGGCCCAAACCACAGCTGTATGTATTTATATACTGTATTATATACGTGGGTTGAGAGGATATAGGACAATGGCAGACACTTGCCCAGCATGCAGGAGGTCCTGAGTTCAGTCACCAGCACTGCAGTGTACACATGTATGTAATTTGAACTCACAGTCTGGTGTGCAAATACATGCATAGTAAGAACAAACATTTCATAACATCTGCCTTTATTCTCTGCAGTGAACTCAAGTATTTCCCGTTCTGTTCCACTTTTTAATCTGACTGATACCCTCTGAATTGATTTTTGCAGCCACAGAAGTGCTAAGGAACAGTTAGAAAACGTGTCACCATGTCCCCAATGCCCAGGGCACACCCCCATCACAACTTCCAACTTCCAACCCTGTGCCAGTGCACTAGGCTTTACTTAACAGTCTCCTTTAAATTAACACATCTCCCCTCAAATACATTTAAATCAGCCTTTTACCACGGAGATAAATAACAAACCCAGTGTACTTACCGTAACAGCAGGGTCACCATGAAAATATATATCACAAAAAGAAAGCAATGTAATTAAATCTTGTGTGGGTATTAATCTTACCAGCTCGGAGACCTGGTACCGATTGCTTAAAAAGGAGAAAACTATGAGGGAAAGAGACGCTGAGCGCTGGAAGTGTCAGGGCCACACTAGCACCAAACGTGGCTCCTCTGGGTACAGGAGCAGCTGGAAATGCAGGCTTCTTATCCTGTGAGTCAGCGTTGGTAAGATGATGTGTGAAATCAGCTCCTAGACTATCTCAGCTTGTCTTTGCTGCTGTACGTGCTGTGCACACACGGAGCCTGAGCTCAGAGGCAGCCAGCCCTGGCTCAGGGCCCCTCGGCAAGCAGGCGAGGGACAGGGCCAGACTTCCTGTTCGCTGTCTGTACCCTCCCTGCCTCCCCTCTGCCAACATGGCAGGCTTGTCTAGACACCAAAGAAACAAGTGAGGTGGCTGGTAAGGAATAGAGCACTGTGTGAGGCGACCCCAAGGAGCAAGGAGAGTCCGGTTCAGAGTGCAGTGTCCCTGGCCCTGTCACAGCCCCTGCTGCTCCAAGCCTGATCATCACAGGAGGCTCCATCTCCTGAAAACACAGTGCCACCCATACCCCCAGCCAGGGATCTCCGAGGGACAGGGTTGCTGTGTGGCCCCTGGCTGGGGGAGGCAGGGCCAGGGATGCTGTGCTACAGAAGTGGGCTCAATGGGCACAGGAGGGGGCGGGCGGGGCCGCAGTGTACCTGGGGGCACTGGGTGGAGGGTTGGTGACAGAAGGCAGAGGTGATAGGGGCCTGTGGCTCAGGGAAGGCAGGCAATTGGCTCAGGGCCCAGGCAGCCCCTTGTCACCCACCCCACCCCCTCAAGGGACAGACCATAGCTGATGACTGAGGCCTGAGCTTTGTTTTTTTCTCCTGGTAAATAGAAATCCCTCCTGCCTATAGCCAAGAAAACATGCATGAGGGGTGTCCCATTTTTGACACAATTTCTTTTTTAAGTGAAAAACTTCTGTGAATGTCATTTTCTTCCAAGCTGTGACCCACCCTGTGTACCTTACCTGGGGATGTACCTCACTGACCTGGCCTTCATCGAGGAGGGGACCCCGAACTATACAGAGGATGGCCTGGTCAACTTCTCCAAGATGAGGATGGTATGTTTCCAGGGGAGGGCAAGAATCCCAACGCGCAGCCATCCTCGGCCCCCATGTGTTGCAGTACTAGATGGACTCAGTGTCCGCACGAAGAGCCAGGAGTCGCATGGTGCCAGGCCTCCACCCCGGGTGGCTTCTTTAATCCAAGAGTCTGAGAGGCAGGATCCCACATAACAGAGGGCGGATTGAGCCTTTCGATGGGGCTGGAACACTTCCACATGGACTTCCATGCCCAGTGGGCACCTCGGTGCCATGACCCTCGCTGGAATTGCAGGGTTTTGTTTTGCAACATGGAGTCGCTTAAGCCACAGATTGGGAGGAGGGGCTCAGTTACCCCTCTTCACCGCATTAGGATAGTTAGCTTGTAGACACTTAGTGTCATCCTTGGGGGCAGGTTGCATGGCTTTGGTGGCAGGTAACCCTGTAACCCAAGCCTGCTGGGACGCCTAAATGGAAGGATCACAAATCTGAGCCCAACTGTGGCAGTGTAGCAAAACTCTGCCTCAGAATAAAAAATGAAAAGAAGTAACAACACAGGGTTTCGTCCCACCGTCCTTTGGTCATCCAAAGTGAGGCGGCACTGCACAAGCAGTGTTCTGAAACTCCCTGCCTTCCCACAGATATCCCACATTATCCGAGAGATTCGCCAGTTCCAACAAACTGCCTACAAAATCGAGCACCAAGCAAAGGTAAGCTGGTAGTGCCCGCCGGCCCTGTGCTCGCGCGAGCCTGTTGCCAAGGCCATGTCAGCCCTTTCCTTCCCCACCTGTGCTCTGAACCCTCATGTGCCCACTCAGAAATGCTCCTTATAAAGACACTGTCCCTCTTGCCTGTTCAGAAAAGAGCTGTGCCTTATTCATGTGCTTAGCTTTGATCTCTAGTTTATAACCAGATCTGAGCTTTCAGGGAAAAACAGCTGGGGTCTAGACATGTCTTTGTTTAGTTTTGATTTTGGTTTTTTGAGTACCCAGAATCCAACCCAGGTCCTCGTACTTGCCAGGCAGAGGCCATGCCTCTGAGCCACATACCTGGCCCTAAATATGCCATTTTGAAAAGGACTGTGTCATAAGTCACAAAACTCGCAGACATCCCTCCCAAAGGCTACCGTGTCCCCAGTTTCTTGGACCTGTGTCCACAAGCAGTCTGTAAACACAGGTGAACATTTTACTCTATAATGCAGATACTAAATACTATTCAGCATCATTCTTTTTCTCCTTAATAATAATACACTATGGGCCAGGGAGTTAGCTCAGTGACACTACACCTGCCTCACAAGCACAAGGTCCTGAGTTTGATCCCTGCTGTCAAATAATAGTAACACACCTCAGGGATCACTCTGAGCTGAGACAGGAGCCCCTTCGTGTCTCTGTGGCTGCAGAGAAATCCATTCACGTAGTCTCCTCTACGCTGATGGATGACCGGCTTGCTTCATTCTCTTGCTGTTGTGGACAAGGCCCAGAGAAATACCTGTGTCCCCAAGCGGGCTTTGCTGCCATGTACTTCCAGTCACCACACCAAAAGTTTTCCAAAAGAGAAAACGATTCTTTGTGAGGCAGACAGACATGTGGAGACTGGAAAACGGTTCTCAACGCTGCCTCCTGGGGGCAGGATTTAGGGGTATTTATAGACTGAGGCTCAAGCTGCAGAGATTGGGTTAAACCTCAGCTCTCAACAGTATGAGCCCACGTGAAGGTGCTGCCCACTGAAAGCAAGGAATTCAGGGTAAGTGGAGCCCAGAAGGTTTGTTCAGGGGCTGAGAGCAAGTAACCTGAGGCTTGGCTCCCTACCCAGAAGGAGAGAAAAGACAAGGGTTTGAGGGTCCAGAGGCCCCTCTCGGAGGTGCCTGGGCCTGGGAGCTTCACTTCCAGGCTGGGGCAGGGGCAGCAGAGGACAGCATCAGACCCTCCTGAACTCAGTGGGACTCTGGGACTCCTAGAAGGATCTGCAGTGTGGTCCCTGGGGACAATGGAAGCCTTGGGAGTAAGCTGTATAATGGGACTAATTTACGTTTTCGATTGCAGGGTCCTATGAAAGAATAGTTGGCACGTCAGCCTCATTTCATCCTTCAGGCTTTGTGTTGGTCACTTCGTTTTACATACAGACAACTGAGACTTGCTAATCAGACCTCCTAGACACCCAGGCCTAGGACCTTTCCCTGTCCAATCACCCATTTGGTCTCTATCAAGCATCTTCACCTTCTTATTCATAGTTCACAAAAGCCCAGCACCAAACACACCACAGAATCCAGCTTGCATCATTTGCCTCTCTACTTTCCTTTGAGATAGAGCTGATAAGCTGGACGTGGTGGTGCACACCTACAATCCCAGCTACTGAGGAGGCTGAGCTAGGGCAATCACAAGTTTGAGGTCAGCCTGGGCAATTCCATGGGGCCCTGTCTCACAGTTTATAAAGGACTGGGAATGTAGCTCAGCGGGGAGCACCTGCCCCTCACCCTGAGTTCAGTCCCCAGGACTGGAGGAAAAAAAGAAAAGAAAATTTGTTGACTTTCTTCCCTGCGAATTCCTGACCTTTTCACAGCTGATTAAAGAAGAAAAAGTAGTGGGGAACTAACTGGGCCACTTTTGTGTTGTTCCTTATAGAATTAGCAAATATTTACCTTACAAGTACTACTCCTGGCACCGGTTAGGCCCTACGGCACAGCAGTGTATGAAACAGACAGACCCTGGGTTTGCAGGATCTTGCTTTTTGGAGGGAGACAGACCAAGAGATAAAACACTATGCCAGATGTTATAAGCATGGAGAGAAATTAAACAGGAGAGGCCAGACTATTGGGGATGAGAGAAGGAAGTCATAGAGTCCCAGGAACTTGACCTGCAGACAAAACAGACAAAGGAGTCATGAGAGACGGCATTGCCTATGTGATATATTAAAATGCCTCATGTGGATCTCATTAAGAGGAATCAGCACACCATCCCACTGCGAGGACATCTACAGGTCATATCCGAGGGCTGGGAGACTGAGCCCTGATACGTAGCATTCATTCCCTGTTAAGAGAAAAACTGTCATGACACTAAAAATAGCAAGCAAGACTTTCTGCAAGACCATTGCAGTAGGGAGTAGGGGAGCAATTGTACTGACTCCAGAAAGCAGGATCAGGTGGATTCATAGCCAGTAGGCAGAGTTGGGTGGAAAATCACTGAGACAGGGAGCCTTGTGAAAAGGGCATCTCTTCTAACCTCGGGTAGCAGGATTCTCACTGAAGGTAGATATCAAGGTTGAAAGAGGAGATATTTGGCCAGATATCAAAAGAGGAGGAAGTCTGACTAACCTAAGCAGAATTCTTCCTAAACATGGGTCAGAATTGAGAAGAAGGCTCAGAGGACATGACTGGTCATGAAGAGAAATAATTGCCATTGCCAGTTCCAACAGGAAAACTTACCAAGATTCTGGGGTCCCACCTCCCCTTCAAGAGTATGTATGTGTGCCCCAGTGGCCTAAAGACTTCCCAGTAGGTGCACTCTCAAAAGTGCCACCACCTCCCTGTAGACTACTCTGGAACCAAACCTTCAACATCCGGATCTTTGGGGGAGATTTCAGATCCAAGTTATTGCCCAGAGAGACAGAGACAGAGAGAAAGAGGAGGAGCTAACACGTGGCCCTCCAAGCCGGCATGAGCCAGCTCCAGCACACTACTGTACACACTCTGCTATGTGTTACAAAAGATGGATCAACACACAGGAGTGACAGCTCTAGGTTAATGGAGACTAAAATGCATGGAATCTAAAGGCAATGTCTGAACATTTGTTATATGTTGAATTTTTTAAAGAAAATAGTTTTAAAGGTGACCTGGAGACATTTAAGCCACATTGAATCTGGTCTGTAGGTCAGATAATATTGCATCAATGTTCAGTACATTGACTGTAATACAGATGCTGTGTCTGCACAGGACAGTGACTCCTCTTCTCAGGACATGAGTTGGGGAGGTATTCAGGAGAGAAGCATTATGCTGTTTAACTTCGAAAGATTCAGACCAAAGTAGGTGTAGGTGTAGCTGTGTCTGTGTCTATGTTTTGTATGCATTACCTCTTTAAAATAAAACCAGAATGGCAAGGGATTTAGCATAGTGGTTCTGGCTTTATAAGCACAACATCCTGAGTTCAATCCCCAGTACAAAAAATAAATAAATAAAACCAGAACTAAATGTAGTCGTGCATACCTGTAATCTCAGGACTTGGGAGGCTGAGGCAGGAAGACTGAGAGTTCAAGGTCAGTCTTGGCAACTTAGGGAGATCATGTCTAAAAAACAAACACAAAACAGTTGTCAGGAAAATGGACAACACTAAAAGTAGTTAACATAGAAAAACGATGTAAGTACTAGAAGAAATGTCTAGGCTTCCACTAAAAACATAATGCAAGCGGGCCAGGGAGTTAGCTCAGTGGTTCCAGCGCCTGTCTTGCAAGCGCAAGGGCCCGGGTTTGATTCCCCGGTAACCACATAACAATACTGGGTGTGGAGACTCACACCCAGCAGCAACCAGTACCACATACCACAGTGCCGGGCGTGGTGGCTCACGCCTGTAATCCCAGCACTCGGGAGGCAGAGGAAGGAGGATTGTGATGTGAGTTGGAAGCTGAGCTCAGGGCCAGCCTGAACCACAAAGCGAGACCCTGTCTCAAAAAAACCTAAAAAAAAAAAAACATAATGTAAGCTACATGTATAATTTTAAATGTTCTGAGGGGCCAATTTAGAAAAGGGGGGAGACTAAGAGCTAGGGAAGTAGCTCAGTGTTCAAACTCTTGCACAATAAAGGTCCTGAGTTGGATCCCCAACACTGCAAAAAGAGGAAAACGTGAAAAGAAATAGGGAACTTGGGCCAGGTATGGTGACACATGCATGTAATCTCAGCACTCAGGAAGCTAAGGCAGGAGGATTGCCATGAGTTTAAGGCCATCCTGAGCTACATAATGAAATCTTGTCTCAAAAAAAAAAAAAAAAGAGAGAGAGAGAAGGAAAAAAAACAGTTGAGCTTTGAGTTTTAGATATGTATGTTTAGTGTTTGTGTGCATGTGTGTGCACATCTACGCGTGCGTGTGTGGCACTTTGGACTGAACCCTGAGCTACTCGGCCTGCCAGGGAAGACCTAGGCTCACAGCCACTCACAGCTATGTACCTTCTGCAAAGCTCTTATGTGCCTTGCCTGTTAAGAGTTCTTATATCTAGCTGGGACAGGTTGTTGCAATAAAGTGTAACACCCATATAAAGAGTACTCCATAAAATCTTGCCACGGGACGTGAGCCCATGAAGGACAAGAGCCCTGGGGTGAGCTGCTGAGAGGATCTGATATAGCTATCACTGGGCAGAAGCAGCAGCTTTGGGGGCAAGAGCTGTGGGGCAAGGACAGGGGTGTTTCAAGGCCCTGGATCTCTCACTTCAGTATAGATAAAAGTCAGATTCACCAGAAAAGGTGACTTTTCCTGTCTTTAACTTCAGTAAAATGATGAACAGGGCTGAAAGCCCAACATCCTGATAGCACTGGCCCTGGAAAACACTCTTTAGAAAGAAACATTAATTTGTAGTAAGAGACCCAGTATTCCTGTTCCTACAGTGTATTGTTCTGATTCCTTTACTACTACAAAACACCTAAAGCCTGATATTTTATAAAGATTTATTTAGTTCACTTTTCTGAAGGTTCCAACTATAGCACCAGCACCTGCTGGGCCCTTGTGCAGGCCTCCTGGCAGGCAGGTGGCATCGCCAAGATAGAGCACTTCACCAGACAGAAGACAGATGGGAAATGTTCATCCTCTCAGTATTACCCTGGGAAACATACTCAAACCATATACAGACCATGGCATGAGGATTTACTCCATAAACAAAGCATGTAGTTGAGGGAACTAATGCTATATTGTAGAAGGTATGTCGCAGCAGATTTATTTTATTTTATTTATTTGTTTTTTTTTTTTTAGGTTTTTTGAGACAGGGTCTCGCTTTGTAGTTCAGGCTGGCCCAGAGCTCAGCTTCCAACTCACATCACAACAATCCTCCTGCCGCTGCCTCCTGAGTGCTGGGATTACAGGCGTCAGCCACCATTCCCGGCACTGTGGTATGTGGTACTGGTTGCTGCTGGGCATGAGTCTCCACGCCCAGTGTTGTATGTGGTTACCAAGGATTGAACCTGGGTCCTTGCGCTTGCAAGAGAGGCACCAAAACCACTGAGCTAACTCCCCGGCCCTGTTGCAGCAGATTTATAGTACACAGAGTTACAACTCTTAGCAGTTCAGCAGTTCAGCAAGATCAGGCCAAGAAGAACTGAAATATACCTGGAGGTTGGAGATAAGAAATTTATTAATTATGACAGCAGACTGATCAGAGGTTTCTCCTTAAAGTGACCCCCCCTCCCCCGCTGGTGTGAGCAGAGTTTATTTAAATCAAGGGGAAGAGGGCAGGAGGTACAAAAGGAGTTACATTCCGTTTTACATGATTTGGTAGAAAAGTACCTTGGACACCATCCCAAGCAATAGAAACTCACTGAGAACAGGAGACAATGGAGGCACTGTGTGAATTGCGGAAGGGGGATGGATAGCTGGGAGTGACTCTTTGCCAGCTACCCAGCTAGCCACAAGAGAAAAGAAACTTCTTGTTCAGGAGTCATTTTTCCAGCTCAGATACACATTGTAACATTTTATGCACAAAATACCAAAAAGTCTGAAAATAACTATAAAATCAGCCACAAGGACGGGTTTACTAAAATCTAGTATGGCAAGATGACGCAGTACAACAGTGACGGGGTAGAGACGCCATCCACTCACTGTTATAGCATGGAAAGTAGTCATGTGTTATAAGAATTAGAAGGCCACACAAAAATGAAAATGATTATTTTGTATTGATAAGATTATGGGATTTTTTTTCCTCCAGATAGTTATTTAACATCACAGTCTTTCTTCTACAATAAAAAAATCGTACCAAAGGCCTAGGGATATAGCTCAGTGGTGCTGCTGCCTGCCTGGCAAGTGCAATGTCCTGAGTTCAATCTCTGGTTCCAAAAATAAAAATTATACTAAGACAAAAGTATCTATTTAATTGAGCAATGTTTGGCGGCTGTAGGGTACCCAGCCCAAAAGCCACAAAAGTGCCAGCCGTGTGGCACATATGAGGCTACATCCGCAGGCACTGGGGTGATAGCACCCTGAACATATTCAAAAGTTGCAAAGAAAAAACAGCAGGGTCTTTTCTGTTTTCTGTCACCTTTGGAACCCCTCTCTCAAGCTCTGAGTCCAAGACAAACAGATCTTCCTGTTCTCCAAGCGTCTGTCTTCAACAGCTTTGCAGAAGTGCTGTTTGCTGTCGGTCTCACACTATCTCCGGCAAACTGGCCTTGACCAAACTCATCGTAGAGAAAACCGACCAGTCCGCTGATCCCCAGAGAGCTTGGGAGTAGAGAGGACCATGTATTCCACAAAGGACGTGGAGCCACTAGCAAGAACTAAAAGACCAGCCTGTGTCACAAGGTCACAGTGTGCTGTATCTCTGTCATTGGTATGGGTTGGGCCATCCTGTGATGGCTACAATCATCTTACTAGAGGGGCTGGCATAGGCTATTAGTGAGACAATAGTAATCACTTCAGGCTAAAACTGCATCTCAGGGGCCGGGGAGTTAGCTCAGTGGTTCCGGCGCCTGTCTTGCAAGCGCAAGGGCCCGGGTTCGATTCCCCAGTAACCACATAACAATACTGGGTGTGGAGACCCACGCCCAGCAGCAACCAGTACCACATACCACAGTGCCGGGCGTGGTGGCTCACGCCTGTAATCCCAGCACTCGGGAGGCAGAGGCAGGAGGATT